>JASDQU010372220.1:27046-51941 GCA_032191745.1 Picea mariana | reverse complement strand
TGAGCATACCCTTTACAAATCAATCTTGCTTTATTTCTTACTACTTTTCCATCTTCATTCAACTTATTTTTTAATACCCATTTTGTATGGCTCACATTTTTGTCTTTGGGTCTTGGGACAAGTTCCCATGTCTGATTTTTCTCAATATGGTCCAACTCTTCTTCCATAGAATTTAAGCAATGTTGATCATTGTTGGCCTCTATGAAACATTTAGGTTCTATTTTGGACAACAAAGAGAGATTTACATGTTCAGAACTGCTTGCCAGTTTTCTCCTAGTCTGAATCTTAACATTTTTATCACCAATAATTAAGTTTTCTAGACGATTTTTCTGCACAAACCTTGATGGTGTTTGTGTTTCTTGGCATTCTGATTCTTCTTCTTCTTCTTTGTTGTAATATGTTTCTTTTCCTTCTAGTTGACTCTTGTGTGGTGTTTTTTCATCTATTTTGACATTTATGTTTTCAACAATCTTCTGCAATCTTTTGTTGTAACATCTACATGCTTTGCTTCTTGATTAATAACAAAGAAAAATACCTTCATCTACTCTTGATTCAAACTTTTCTAGATCCTCATCATCCCATTTGATATCACACTTACTTCCAAATATTCTGAAATGTTTGATAGATGCTGGTCGGAATTTTCATAATTCATAGGGTGTCTTATCATTGTTAACTCTAAATTGTCCTATGTTTAGAATATAAACAACAATGTAAACTGCATCTATCCAAAAATTGTTTGATAATCCTGCTTCATTCAACATTTTCCTAACAATTTCTGGTACATGTCTGTTTTTCATTTCAACTACTCCATTTTGTTGAGGAGTTCTTGCAGTTGAATACTGTCTTTTTATTCCATGAGCTTCACAAAATTATTCAAATTCATTGGCTGTAAATTCTCCTCCATTATCTGACCTTAAACATTTGATTTTCAGATCAGTCTTACTCTCAACTAAAGTTTAGAAGGATTTAAATTTTCCAATTTTCTCAGATTTATTTTTAAGAAAGGTAACCCAAGTCATTCTTGTATAATCATCAGTGAGTAACATAAAATAACTTCCTCCTTGCAAACTTTTTGTTTTTTTCGGTCCATAGAGATCTGTATGCACAAGTTTCAATGGATTGGATATTGCATATTCCTTTGTCTTGAAGCTGAATCTTGATTGTTTTCCATTATGACACTGCTTGCAGACAATGCTTGAGGGTTTTGTGATCTTTGGCATATCCCTTACTGCCTGTTTGGTACAAATTTTTACCAAGTTGTCAAAGTTCATGTGACCCATTCTTTTATGACACAACCAAATTTCATCTGTCTGCCCAATGAGGGATTTTTATCCATTAATCTCATCAAGAATATAGACATTGTTTGGGGTTCTGATTTCTTTTGCAACTAGATTCCCTGAATTTGCTTTTCTGATCTCACATTCTTGGGATTCAAAAGTAAGAGTGTGTCCTTGGTCACACATATGGCTTACATTCATAAGATTATGCTTCAAGTTTTCAACACATAAAACCTTCTCAACCTTATCTCTTCCATTGTCAAGACTAAGAAATCCATTTGCAACTATCTTTGAACTACCATTGTCTCCAAAGGTAACACTCCCTTCATTCTTCTTCAAGGTGATAAACTTTGTTCTATCTTCTGCCATGTGAATAAAACACCCACTGTCAATATACCACTTATCCTTGTTATTTTGTGCATGCAGTGCAAATTGAATGAACAAGGATTTTTCTTACTTGTGTTCCCTTTTTTCATGATTTATTTTCATGATTGTTGGGGCTTCCTCGTTATGATTTTTTCTGAAATTACTTCTGCACGATTTTGCTATATGCCCTTAATTATTGAATTTATAACATATGATGTTATAGTTCAATAAAAGACAAAATGAGTTGCAATTTCGCCTTGAGAATCCATGGGTATTTCTATTGATGTCCATCATGTAACCTCCTCTTACATTTGTTCTACAATCTATTTCTTTATGACCAAAACTATTGCAAGAATAAACAATAGACAAATAAATAATTTTGGTACTTGATCATGTGATTCCATCTTGATGGAAGAGTCTTCCCGATTCTGTCCTTGTGAGGAAAATTTGACTTCAGTGAAACATATTGTTATTCCTTCCTGTTGTCATCAACCTTGATATAGTTTATGAGTACATCAACATAAATATTGGTCCTTTCTTCACTTCACTATTTTGAAGAGGTTGAGGCTTCTTCATTAGCATCTTCCTTCTTTTTACTGTAATCAGGACCAATCTTGTCAAATGGTGATCTTTGACAGTTTAGGATTTCATTAGAGGTTGTAGATATCTTTTCAAATTTCATGTTTGTACGTGATCTTTCTAACTCCTTTCTTAAATAAACTATTTCAAATTCTAGTTTGTAGCATACATCTTCCTTTTCCTTTAGTTGGCCTCCCAAAATTTCTTCAATTCTCTTTACTTTTTCTATTTTGATTTTTAGGTTGATGAGAATTTTTTCAGTTTCCTCAGTGCTTTATTTTGTACAGAGCATTTCTTTTATGTACTTCTTTAATTGATCCTTTTGTAGACATTTCTTGTTCTTCAATATCTCTTTTTCATTTAGAGCACATATGAGCTCTCCTTCAATATCCACTTCTACATCAATATCAAGATTGTCTTCTTCTGTTGAATCCGTGTTTCAGTTTCTAGAACATCATTCTATGTTTCTAGACCCATAAAGAGAATTTATTATGTTTCACTATCACTGTCATCAGATGAGTTGTCATCCTCATTGCTATACAAATTCTTCTTTTGTCTGAAAATTTTTCTTATCTTTTCAGTGTTGCCCTTCCTGTACTTTTTGAAGCAGATAACTTCTTCTTTATTTCTATTTTTATAAGGGATTTAGCAGCAAACTGACCTACTTCTACACAATTAAAACATTTAAAGGGAATCTTACCTTTGTATTTGTCTAACCCTCCCTTGAGCTTCTTGACAAAGTTGGCTTCTTCTTCATTTGATTTGTTGTCTGAGTTGTCACTTGTTTTGTATTCTTCTGTCTTTGTATTCTTTGATGCCTTAAAGGATTCTTCCTTCCTTTTTGGTTTTTCTTGTTTATCATTTTCTATCCTCTTTTCATATGCAGTGAGAATTCCATGTAATTCATCCATTGTTAGATCATTTAGGTCCTTCATTTATTCAATGCCATATATCTTGGGATTAAATCTTGAGGTAAGTGACCTAAGCAATTTTTGCACAATAATGGTTTCTTTAACCTCTTCATCTAATCCTCTGTTGGTGTTGAAAATATTATCTACTCAAAGAAAGTAATTTGCAATACTCTCTTCCTCTTTCATCGTAAGGGTCTCAAATTGACCTCTATGGGTTTGTAATTTTTCCCTTTTGACTTTGTCGTCTCCTTCATATATTTTCTATAGCTTGTCCCACATCTCTTTTGCTGAAGCACAATGCATGAATTTGACAAACTATGATTCTTCCATACCACATTGGATTGTACTCATGGTTGTAGAATCATAGTAATCGAGCTTCTTTTCAGCTATATCTACAAGAGGAGTTGTTGGAGTATTGTAACCATTCTCAAACACACTCCAGACGTCATACCCAAGTGCCTTTAAATAGTTTTTCATTCTTATGCTTCATAATGCATAGTTTGATCCATCAAATACCAGAGCTTTTTTGTAGAGAAACCTTCCTCTTTATCCATGTGTGCTACATGGACTCACCTTCCAGTGGTTACACTATTATGAAGGAACCTTTCTTTGAAACCAATTGTTGGTACACTTACTTATACCGAGAGGAGGGCTGAATCAATATAGGACTATTTTTTATTTTTCTTTATTGTACCGGACTTATAAATTCATTTCTTTACTAACGATGAGTGATCCATAAGAAACATATAAAATTATACATTGTAAAGTACACAAAAATTAACGTGGAAACCCAAATGGGAGAAAAACCATGAAACTTTTTTTCAAATGTTTTCACAGGAAACAACCTGTTACAATCACAAATTTGTCACAATATTTATAGGCACCCACCTGTTGGAGATACCAATCTCATTGATAGAGCATCAACTCAACAATACTTGTTGGCCCCAACCTACTTTTGCAATATTTGTAGGCACCAACCTATAGGAGATACCAATCCCCTCTCCTGAGAACCAACTCGGTAATATTTGTATGCACCCACCTACAACCATAATATTTGCAGGCACCAACCTGTACACAACAACAAATACCTTCATATCTTTTGCTCTTTTTCAATCTCCAACTCCTAAAACCCTCAATGCCTAGGCACCCTTACTTTATTCTCCTTTTATTTCATATTATTTCACTCTACTGCACCCCCGAGCCTCAGAGCCTTTCTTCCATTTCCATGAGATTTAAAGCCTCACTCCCTTATTCTTACTCTCTTCTTGCACACACACATAACTTATTTGGGCATTGTTATTTATAGTCTCCATGCTCTCATGGATTTGTCCACATAACAAAAAAACATGTCCATGGGTCCAGCTCCAAATGTCCTCAAAATTGAGTTGCGAAACTCCTTAGAAACCGACACAAACCCCCTTATTTTCGTGCTCGTTCTACTCACAAATCACATGACATAAACTTCAATGCACAACCATCATCATATCTAATATTTGGATTGATATCAACTATTTATTGTTCTCTTCTCACCGAAACAAGTAACGTGACCTCAACATTCAATATTTGTTGGATATGGATCTCGGATAGATCTTGACCATTGATCCAATTCCCTGGATTCCCCGGATATCGAAACTATCAGGGTATTGGGCTATTAGGCCCCCGATCTCCCGACAACCTTTTTGTCTAACATGTCCTCCATGTGGACCCCTTCCATGGGTGCTGGATGAGTGGTGTTGATGTGGCTGCTCTCATGGCATCAGAGTTGACCCATCAACCACCAAGCTATCGGGATATCGAGACTTCAATGCTACAATATGTTCAATCTCTCGTGTAATGTACCCAACACCCATGCCGAGTCATGTCACTATAGAAAATGACTTTTCCTGCTAAATAAAAATTTAAAAACACCCCCATACATATAAAAGAAAACCAAGGGGTGGTAGGCCCATGAAAATTCACAGCCAACAACATGCTAATTTAACCATGCATCTATAGCATCTATAAAATAAAAAATGCATCCAGTAAACACCTAAGAATTACACAACATTCAAATAAGACATTTTCACAGCAGAATAACCATAATAAACACAACATAAACTTATCTATTTATAAATATAAGCAATTGGTTGCATACGAAGGATGAACCTCCTAGCCATAGGCACTGCTGCTCCAAATCTCAACAACAATCCACCCCTGAGCTAAGGCTATGAATCCACAAGGAGATATGGCCCTCTGGTTGACCACTCTCCACACCTTGCAACCCAAAACCCAGGCTCTACTCCTAAAATAGTTCCAAGTCCACCAACTCTCTTTTCCCACAACTTGCACAACCCAAGGAATGTATTCCCTTCACTGCTCACAATCCCTCAGGCTGCACCATTCACTTATCATGCTTCTATTGCACTTGGTTGGATAGGAATCTCTTAGCTAGGGACTTCAGGAACTCTCAACTATTTTAGGAGTGCTCATAACAACCTTCATAAGGATCTTGAGCCATTTCCTCAACAGAAAGCGCACTGTAAGCTTACATCATGACTTACAATCACACATGATTCATTTCTAGCATAACACACAACCACGCAATGGTTTTCTTCAAGCATATCATGGATGGTGTTCTTTTCAACACTCTGCTCTCCCTTTGCTACCCAAAATATGCATGCAAAATCTATCCACCTTTTGCCTACAAATTTCCATCTTTTTCCCTTGTTTGTTTGACCCTCACTCTACCAAAATATGATTGTACTTCAACACATGCTCTCCATTAAATATGGGATGTGACCATTCACACCCACCCTCTTACATGGGTTTAATGATTGGCCTTGGGAAAATTCAACAACAAAATAAAAGGTTTATACAATGATAATAATTTCAGGAAATGTGGGTTGGATTAACACCCATGAATAAAATCCCCCTTGGACCCCTCTCTCTTATGGAATCAAATCCCCCCATCATTTTTATCCTTCTCGTATCACAATCGGTGATTGCTATTTTTATTAATTATTTCAATGTAAATAATATACATTCAACCCATGACCATATTAATCAATATGGTATATTTGACCCAATCATATCATCTCACCAACAACTTGTGGGGATTAAAACTGGGGGTGTTACATTCCCCTCGTTATTTTTGCACTGTCCTCAATGCGCAACACGATACAATATTCATACAATTTCAAAGATAGGCTCTTCGGCCTTCAGTCAACATATAATATCTATGGCCTTCAATCAACATATAGGATTTATGGCCTAATATCACACAAGAATTCCAACCTAAGTATAATTACATAGGCACTATGGCCCCAAAAACTACAAATACATAGGCACTCCGACCCCAAAAAATAGATACATATCCCATTGGCATTCTCCTATATCTATCTTGATTTCCACCAACCTTCCCAACCCAGGGAATGTACCCCCTTCATTGTCCTCGGTCCATTGGGTTGCACCATTTGTTTATCAAGGTCTTTTAGACACAAGTGACCAGGAATATCACTATTGGTAACTCAAGGGAACTCGCTGCTAGGAAAACTACCAGTACAATAACCAACAACAACCTTGCTGCTATAGTGCAACTTACACATAAGTTCACTTTAGGCATGACAACCTGGTTCTTTGACAATGAAACTCCCACACAAGAGTTCACTCTTTAGACCTGACAACCTAGTTCTTCGACAGTGGAACTCCCACACAGGAGTTCACTGTTCAGGCCTGACAACCTGGTTCTTTTGCAAGCCTGACAACTTGCTTCTTTTGCAAGCCTAACAACTTGCTTCTTCTACAAGCCTAACAACTTGATTCTTCATGTTGTACTCACCCTCTAGGCTCAAACATCCCTTTAACTATTATACAGTACCTCAGGCGATCCATCATTTGCCAAGATTTCCTTACGTAGAAAAATACCAATTTAATGCCAGAATTCCACTAGCAATCTGTAACCTATGGAAATCACCCCATCTGCATCATATGCATGCAATCAACACGAGACATTATCATAAATTTTCAATTATAATTTTCAAATCTGTTTTATACAGGAAAACATAATTCCCCAAACATGAGTTTTCCACTCATTATGTTTGGATCTTGTAGTTGTAGATATCAACATTCCTTATGGATTACGTCCTTTCCATTTCCAAGACCACTCTACCTGCATTTTTTTCTCAATTTTCATGCATCCAAACAAATTGTTAGCATATCATAACAATTTTCAATTATAAATTTTCTCAAATCTATTTTACACAAGGAAATAAAATTTCTATGCACGAGTTTTCCTCTCATTATGTTTGGCTCACACAACAACAAGCATCAATATCCTTTATGGGCTTACATCCATGCAATATCTAGGACAATTCTTCCTACATTTTCTCAACTCTAATGCAACCAAGCATATTGTTAGCATTCATTCCCATTTACAATTATTCATGAAATGATCTCAAATTTGTATTTTACCAACAATTCAATCATTTCCAGCCATTATTCACATTAAAAATGGCATTCAACTAATAATCATATTATTTAGAATGAAACTATCATTCACCATACATGCATTATCAACACACCAAGCTTTTCATAATGTAATCAAACATTACCCACAATTAAAACCAATTTGCCCATACCCATGGCCACATTTACACAATGCATCCTTGCATTGCATATGGAATACCACATATCTATGTCATGTATTCAACCATGGTGAGTTGGAAGGTCTGGCCAACGTCTCAACACATTATTCAAACTCTTCCCCATTTACTTTTCCAACTATTTGGATACCTTTCTCTTCAACCCATACACAACAATAGGAATGCAAATTTCTTAGTGTTCTCTCATGTCAACAAAGAGGTTGCAGTCCAAACATCAATTATATAGGGGAAACCATTATGTACTTGGATGGTGCTATAGTCTTTCCATTTCCAACCACATCATTGCCTCACACATGACCATTTATGATGGAATTCATTGCTATAATAAGAGTAATATATCCTAACTTAACTTGGTTATAATCTCATAACCAAGATAACACCATATGCAATTAAATTCATCATAAATGTATTCAAGCATCAATAAGTTTGTATACTCAATCCCCCTGCCTTTAAATCAATCTCAAATATTGAAAATATAGCTGAGGGAATTCTTACCTCAATTCCCTTCAACATTTATGCATCATAAACACCCTCAAATGCATACCTACATGGTTGTTATTACAACAATTGGTGCTACCAGCTCAACCGATATCTTGTAGAAGCTTGCAGGCTCAACATTTAACCATCCTCATTTGTCTTCGCATGGATGGTTGTCATATGCAACAACATCATCAACCTCTTCATCCATGCTATAACCAATTTATGGGTACATAATCCATCATTAGTCTTATTCAAATATCATAACATTATAAATTCACACACACACACACACACACACACACACACACACACACACACATATATCAACATACCTTTGTTAGTCTAAAAGCATGTTCAATCATGTCCATATGCACAAATATACATCAATATGCATTAAACATTAAATCTTATCATGCACATGCATTCTATGTTTATCATATGCGTCATACATCACTTCTTTCATGCACTCCAATGCATATTTATTTCTGTTTATTTATTTATTCTGTTGTTGTTGTTGTAGATGGTCTTCCTTGAATCCCTGTAGATCCTTGCTACCTTGCATGCTCCCATTTTTCTCAACTACACACCACTGAAAATAGAGGCAACTCCCTTGCCTCTACCTTCTGCTCAAGATTGCTACCATTAATAGTTGCTTCAATATGTGTATCCTTCCACACACGCATGTTTTTATAATGTAATCCAAGATTCTTGACATAAAAATAAAGCCTCTGCAATCCACTTTCTATCTTTAAGCAACCATCAAAACATGGCTCTAACCTTTCAATAGGGTATGTTGGTGCAAAGTTGGAGATCGAGGTTCTTGTAGGTTACCAACAAAGGTATCACTGTAGTCTAGTTGTGCTAGCATATTCGACCTTTCGCAAGGGAAGGAGGTCTCACCTAAAGCGCAACTGATACTTTGTGTGATAAAGTGAATTACAAAGGACACATCATCAGATCTAGCGCATCACAACACATATCCATACTCAGGTGTAAAGAGATCATAGCATAAGGATCCTTAGATTGGAAAAGGCAGTGAACAGTTCATGTTGCGCAACATTAAAGTAAACACATGCATTACATTAGTTGTTAAAACAATAACGTAATTAGTAAATACACAACACATAACATGTTACACAAAAATAGATCAATCATTCATCCATAACACAACACAACACACTTTTGTATGCCCGAATACTCCTTTCTTTATTATAATATCTCATACTGGTGACCATAGAGCAGATCGTTCATATCGCAACTTACATAACATAACCAAAATTAGTTATTCGCTGACAGATAGATCTAGCGAAGCAGTCTCTTGTAAACTAATACACCATCAGAATATCAATAAAACAGTATAATGGAACACATGATAATTCTAAAAGTCCCAACAACAACAATGACAACAACAAATCAATCATCAACAAAATCAACCCTTTCCCGTTACAATTTCCCAAATTTATATTATTCCCTTGGCTGTTTCTTGATTCCATTGTTACACTTTCTTGTTTTCGCGTCCTTTTGGCATGCACTTGAATCTTCTAGGCTTTCGCACTTCTTCCTCCAGCTGTCACATCACTCTTTTTCCTTGCTGGCGCACTGACAATTAGCTTTCCGCCACGTGGAGTCCTTGTTGTTGTGCTCTATTGTTACACAAAAACCTTTATGCATCCACAAAATTGGTTTTTCAAAACAGAGGGCCCAATAGGGTCTTTATATAGTTCCTATCTCATGGAACTATCTCAACATGCAACTCCCTGCCGCACCTCTATCATCTTCTTGAAAACATCACCACTCATGAGTGGACAACAACTTATCTTTCAGTTGTCCACCTCCATAAGTTATAATGCATGCTTATTGATCACATTTAACACTAGTCTTCCTTATGGTGGTCCACCATTCCTATCATGATACTTCAAGGCATAAACAAAAAATATGTTGCCTTCCTCCATTATGCACATCTATTTCAAATTTGCTTATTTATTTATGTTGTTCAAATGCTACAACTCCTTGTTGAATTTCTCTTCTTGTTGAACACCCCGAGCCAAGCCCAACTTGGCTGACTTGTATTTCCATCCAATATGTCCACTAGTGCTACCATCTCACAATTGCTTCCTTTATGCAAATAATTGTGTTTTTCAGCCTTGCACTTCTCTCTGAAGGTATGACAATTATACCATGCTTCCAAAATGCACTTTTGATAACAACAATGTAGGTACTACTCCACATCTTCACAATTGATCCTAAGAGATGATGCAACCTACCTTCATAATGCATTATGGCCCTCTTTATTAGACTACCATCTTCTTAGATTTCCAAACCCTCAGGATTGCACCTGGATTCATCTCTTAATATTGCTCATTTATGGCCCTTGATCATCTTCCAAATAATCTTTGACACAAAAATATTTCTTCAAGTTCCTCAGGTCATCCTTAATACCAAGTCCAAACTCCTTCACTTGCTAGTTGAACTAATTTCATATTCCTAGGCCTTGCACCTCTATGTGTACCTATTGCACATGCAATATCATGAATTCTAGATTGTCTTTCTTACTCATAATTCACATTTGATATGCATGTTTTCCATCTCGAAACCTTTTTATTTATTTATTAATCCAAATAAAACTTCATTAGAGGTCTTCCAAATTGCTCACTGCACCGAGAAGTCTGATCCTTATGGCTTCCCAAATAAACCAATGCACATTTTTGAAGAATTGTCCCTGCCTTTTTCTTCAAACCTGTAGATTTCTCTTGCATCTTATGAATATATATAGATCTCCTTATAAACCTTATATGCTCCATAAGTAACCCTAAGCTTATGATTAATTTTCATATGACCACATTTGTTAGCCAAAAACTATAATTTACAATTCTAGAAATATATGCACAATTTTTCCCTTTACAATCAACAATCATCTTCCTTTTGATTCCTTGTGAGTTTAGCTACTCAATTCATAATTCTGGGTGGATACAAGGATTCTTCTATCCAAGTTATTTCCAATGACTACTTTCTTGCTCAATTCTTAGCACTGAGAAGAAAATTATAGGAAATTGAATATTTACTAATTCACCCCATTTCTATACTTTTCACTCTGGTGCAATTAATTCCAAACACCAACTTCTGTCACCCATACAAGTAAATATGTCAAGAACTAGATAATTTTTTGTATGAGACATAGATAAAAAAATATGACAAGGAACTCAAAACAACTCTCAGATTATCAATTTGATGTTCCAGTAAAAAAATACAACAATATGGAAATGACTACTTTTTCCCTTTTCACCCCTTTTTCTAGACTTAGAATTTTTAATCAAACAGGCTATCTCCCAAACTGTGCACTTCTGGAAAAATTTCACTAAATGAATTTTTTCTGTCTTGATGAGTATACAAAATGTTTAATAAATATATTTTTCTAGTTTTTTCATATGGGGACCTTTTTTCTCTGAAAATCCCAAAAACTCCCAAAAAGTGGCACAAAATAATGGTTTTTGGCCTATTTCAGCATCCCCATTCCAAAACCCTTAGAATTTATTCAATTCCCTCATGGGTTATTTGAATTTCTTCTTTGTAGACTTGCTCCAAGAATTTCAACTTAAACTAGATCTCTGCTAATGATCTGGACCCAGATCTTTAAAAACCACTATTTTGCATTTTCTGACAAATCCAAGCAGAAATGGGTAGTGGCCCTCTCAAACACTTTTGTATACCTCTTCACTGCAGAAAAAACCTAAAATTTTCGTCTCAATTTGACTTGATTTCTCCAGTTATGGCCAACATACGAAAATGGTTCCAGACTTGGTTTTGTTTTTGAAACTATAGGACAATCTAGCCTACGCGGAAATACGCTAACGTGGCACTGACATGGCACTAACGTGGCACTAGCATGGCACTAATGTGGAAATGGCATGACACTAACATGGCACTGGCATGGCTTTGGTCACCAAGCCACCGACCACTAGAAGAAATACTTTCCTTTCTCCTTGTAGAACTTCATTTCAATTTTTGGCCCGATCTGATCCACTGACCCACTGGCTGGGCCCACGAGCTCCCTACACAACCTACTATCCAAACAAATTCAATCCGACATTGGCCTACCAACTCAATGGGGATTGTACCACTTCTTAGGGAAACCTCAAATAACTTCGGTCTGATCCGAGCCAATGGCCCACTAGGCATACCAGACTAGCGACCATCGAGGATAAATCATTCCTACTTCCTTGTCGAACTTACCTTTGATATCGACCCGATCCACTCGACCATCAGACATATCATACCACTGGGGCACAGACCTACCAGGTTACTTTCCATACTTCAACTCACAGAGCTTCCCTTTGATCCCCATCAGATCCGATCTTTTGAGCATACCAGGCCACCAGGGCACCGGACTACCGAGCACCCTGCTAACCAACTCTCTACCAACTCTGATCCAATCTGATCTATTGACATATGGGTCATTAGGGCACCGGGGTATCGACCCCCCGTGCCCTCGTCTCTTTCAATCTCACCTACCTCTTCACATTCTTTAGGTATTCGATATTTTGGGGATCGACCCACTGGGGCAGTGAGCTACTGGGCCTCCAGAAAACTTTAGCACTGTGCTCTCAAGATGATATCCCAATCCGGTAACTTAACTGATACTTCAAACAAGAAATCATGATGCAACCTACCACCAGGCTTGACACGTGGCTATCGGGGCACCGACCCACCACACATAATTTCTATCCAAACGAACTTGACATCGGTCCGATCTGATTACCTTGGCCAAAAGTATATGGTGTGTGTGGGCCCCACCAGGTTTCACAACTCTCTATGTTTCACACACAAATCACAAAGGGTGGTATTTTTCTTATAAACCATTCCAAGCGTTTTTTGCTTCAGAAGGTATAAATTTTGCTCCTGATGCCCAAATTGAGTGAGTGAGAGATCGATGAAAAGATGACGCCACAAAGAGTTGCTTGAACATAGTTTCCCGGGCTATTAAGGAAACATTTAACCACAAAACTCCCCTTTGACGTTGCCCCAAGCAATTAATTTTTTCCCTCAAGAACTTCTAGTTTAAATTTCCATTCTGTAACAGACCAAGATCAAAAAACCAGAAGTTCCTTTCATTCTGACAACTCAGTTCTAATCCTTGGTTATGAAAGTCAATGGATCTCCAAGCACAATGGATGTAGCATGTTCTCATTTGTATTTGTAAAATATTTATATGTGAGAACTTTAACTTCATACAATAACCCAATAATTTGTCATTTAATCACCAAATCTCAAAGGCCAATTGCTTAAAACTGCTAATCTGCTTACCGAAATTTCAACTTTCAAGTGCTTTATACACCTCTCATACTAAAGAAATGATAATTTTACTCAAGATCTTCGGTCTTGTAGAAAAAATATTTTTCACCCAAAAAATAGATCTGACCAAACAACTTTTGTTGTCATGTAGTAGGCCCATGAAGGCCAACATTGTAACCTTTGAATCTGATACCATTCTGTAATGTATGCAACACCCCTGCTAATTCTCGTCACTGCGAAAAATGAATTTTCTTTCTAAATACAAATTCAAAAACACCCCCATACATATAGAAGAAAACCAAGGGGCAAAGTGCCCATAAAAATTCATAGCCAACAACATGTTGATTTAACTAGGCATCCATAACATCTATAGCATCTATAAAATCAGAAATGCATCTAGTAAACACCCAATATTACACAACATTCAATAAGACATTTCCATAACAGAATAACCATAATAAACACAACACAAACTTATCTGTTTATAAATATAAGCAACCGACTGCATACGAATAATGAAACTCCCAGCCAGAGGCACTACTGCTCTAAATATCAATAGCAATCCACCCTCAAGTTGAGGCTATGAATCCACAAGAAGATCTGGCTCTCTGGCCTACAACTCTCCACACTCAACAACCCAAAACCTAGGCTCTACTTCTACAACAGTTCCAAATCCACCAACTCTCTCTTCCCACAACCTACACAACCCAAGGAATGTACCCCCTTCACCGCTCACAGTCCCTCAGGTTGTACCATTCATTTATTAGGCTTCCAGTGCACTTGGTTGGATAAGAATCTCTTAGCTAGGGACTTCGAGGACTCTTAGTTGTTTCAAGAGTTCCCACAGGAGCCTCCACAAGGATCTTGAGCCATTTCCTCCATAAGAAGCACACTACAAGCTTACAACCTGACTTACAGAAACACAAGCTTCATTTCCAGCATAACACACAACCAAACAATGGTTGTATTCAAGCATATCATGGATGGTGCTCTTTTCTACACTCTGCTCTCCCTTTGCTACCCAAAATCTGCATGCAAAAATTGTCCACCCTCTGCATACAAATTTCCTTCTTTTTCCCTTGTTTGTTTAACCCTCACTCTACCCAAAGATGATTGTACTTCATCCCATGCTCTCCATTAACTATGGGATGTGACCACTTACACCCACCCTCTTACATGAGTTTAATGATTAGCCTTGGGAACATTCAACAACAAAATACAAGTTTTACACAATGATAATAATTTCAAGGAATGTGGGTTGGATTAATACCCATGAATGAAAGCCCCCTTGGACCCCTCTCTCTTGTAGAATCATATCCCCTCCTTCTTTTTCCCTTGTTTTCTTAACCCTCATTCTACCCAAAGATGATTTTACATCATCCCATTCTCTCCATTAACTATGGGATGTGACCACTCACACCCACCCTCTTACATGAGTTTAATGATTAGCCTTGGGAACATTCAACAACAAAATACAAGTCTTACACAATGATAATAATTTCAGGGAATGTGGGTTGGATTAATACCCATGAATAAAATCCCCCTTGGACCTCTCTCTCTTGTAGGATCATAGCCCCCCATAATTTTCATCCTTCTCACATTCCATCCATCGATTGCTATTTTATTGATTATTTCAATGTACATAATATACAATTCATCCCCCAACCATATTAATCAATATGGGTTATTTTCCCTAATCATTTCGGCTCACCAGCCTAATTTACATTTATAAAATTACATTACAACATGTGGGGATTAAAACCAGGGGTGTTACATCATGATATCCAATATGGCGATATCAGACCATCGGGATAGTGGGCCCCTAGGTCTTTGGGATATCGACCCCCAGGGCCTTCAACACTCACGCATTCAACCATTCACCATCATTCTAACGGTATCCAATATATCAGTACTAATGTGGTACAATTGTATTGTGACACATGGCCCAATTATAATACTCCACATGGCTCTCATCGCACTCACTAGATCCCCGGGCCCCAGACCTTCAACAATGCACTTCTTTTTCAACTTTTCAGTATTTGATATGAGATATTGTTGATGTGTCTTCCACATGGATCTTCGTACTATCTTGGTTACTTACATGGTGGATGACAAGGCCTCTCTATGGTTCTGTCATGGCACTGATATGGAAATGGTGTTGGCCTACCGGGTATCGGGGCCCCAAAACTTTGGCACTATGCATGGAATTCGTTCTTCCAGTATCCGATACTTTGATATTAGATCACCGGGGTATCGCCCCTCGGGCCCCGAGAACATTTAAAAACACATATTCAAGCATGTACTCTGATATGTCGATATCATATATGTTGGGCCCCACAACTTAAAAGGTAGCTCCATGCTTAGGGTTCCATGGATTTCTGTTCACATTCAAACTAAGTGACTTCGCCTTTTGATTATAAACTCACTGAAATCAACATTTCCTATGAATGTGGGATAATTCAATTTTTCTACTCAAGCCTTCAACGCATGCATGAGCTTCCTCCGTGCTCTTGGATTTTAGATCTCACTATCTAAATCTATTCTCCTCCAGTACCCTTAGACATGGTCACCTTATCTAGCTTCCAATCACCTCTTCTCTTCAAACCTGTACAACTCTTCAGCACATGCCTGAGCCTGATATTTTTTTTCACCCTCGGTCTTCTGCACACCGTGATTGATTTGCAACAAAACCCTTCCATGAGGTTGCCTTGTTATTCAATTCAACAAAAAACACTTGCAGAGACTCGAAAACTACCCATCAATGTACAAGGGCATACTTTACTTCCTTGGTTTGAGTCACATAATGAGACATTTCCTAGGTCTTCTCTTAAACACATAAGCTTATCGTCTCTCCCCCTGCATGTGACATCAATGACATCCATGATTGTCACAGTCCTGTCTACCTTTGACATCAATGACAACAATGTCCAATAATATCCCCCTTTGTCATTGATGGCAACACTTAGTCAATCTGAAACTCCTCCAGTCTGCTGCAACCATAGATCTCATCATTTTATTCTCATCTAAGTTGATTGCTTCCTGCAAGTCTCCCCTTGTCTCTTTACTCTCCCCCTTTGACATCAACGACAAAGGGATTTTCTCCCCCTTTCACTGTACTCTTCATTTTCTACTATGATGCCAACAACCTTCTCTTTCTCTGCATCTCCCCTTGAGCTTGTGCTCCTCTTGTAGTGCTTCAATGATTGGTTGGCATAGGTACCACCCCTAATTTCTGTTTAATATACTCAAATTCTTCTTTAGGAACATGTTTTGTAAATATATCAACAACCTATTCCTTTGTGCCAATATATTTGAGCTTGAAATTTTGTTCTCTGACTTGTTCTCTTAAGAAGTGATATTTTATTGGATTGTGTTTTTTCTATGAATGCATGACTGGATTGTTTGAAAGGTTTATTGCAATGGTATTGTCACATATAATTTATATGGGCTGATCATACCCTACCTTAATGTCTTAAAATGTTTTCTTCATCTAGAGCACTTGTGTGCAAGATGTTGTTGCTGCAATATATTCTACTTCTGGTGTGGATAGAGATATTGAGGATTGCTTTTTTTTGAACCAAGATACTAGATCGTTTCAGAGAAATAATGCTCCACCACTGGTGATTTTTCTGTCATCCACATGGCCTGCCCAATCTACATCTGTGCAAGTTGTTAGAGCAAAGCATTTTCCTGTCGGATACCATAAACCAAAATATAGTGTCCCTTTCAAATATCTAAATATTCTATTCACTACCTGCACATGTGTTTCCTTTGGTGCAGTTGGAAACCTTCCAACCATCCCTATTGCATGCATAATATATGGTCTTGAAGTTGTCACATACAAAAGGATACCTATCATTGATATGTACAATGTTTGATTTGCTTCCTTTGATTCATCTTCTTTACTCAGCTTACAACTAGTGACCATGGGTGTGCTGACATGTTTACAGTATTCCATTTCAAACTTCTTTAACATCTCTTTGATATATTTGGTATGAGAAATGAATATGCCTTTGCTGGTTTGAGTAATCTGTAGTACTAGAAAGAATGACAGTTCCCCAGGCATGGACATCTCACATTCTTTTTGCATTTATTCATCAAAGTTTTGGCTTATTTGATCAACATTACTTCCAAAAATGATATCATCCACATATACTACTTAATTAACATGTTTGCATTGCTTATCTTTATGTAAAAAATGTTGTTTGTTGTTCCTCTTTTGAAACCTTGTTTCTATAAGTGCTTATCAAGTCTTGATCACCATGCTCTAGGGGCTTGATTCAATCCATAAAGTGCTTTTTTCAATCTACAAACATAGTATTCATTTCCCGATGATAAGAAAACTTCAGACTGTTCAATGTACACTTCTTCCTCTAAGTCTCCATTGAAGAATGCTAACTTGACATTCATCTGATATACTTTGAAATTCTTAAATCTTGCAAACGCCAAAAACATTCTAATGGATTCTAATATTGCAACAGGAGTAAAGGCTTCTTCAAAGTCAATCCCTTCTACTTCAACATACCCTTTACAAACCAATCTTCTTTTATTTCTTACTACTTTTCCATCTTCATTCAACTTATTTTTGAATACCAATTTTGTATGGATCACATTTTTGTCCTTGGGTCTTGGGACAAGTTACCATGTCCGATTTTTCTCAATATGGTTTAACTCTTCTTCCATATCATTTACCCAATGTTTATCATTTCCAACCTCTACAAAAAATTTAGGCTCTATTTTGGACAACAAAGAGAGATTTATCTATTCAGAACTGCTTGCCATTTTTCTCCTAGTCCGAGTCTTAGCATTTTTATCACCAAGAATTAAGTTTTCTGGATGATTTTTCTTCACAATCCTTGATGGTGTTTGTGTATCTTGGCATTCTGATTCTTCTTCTTCTTCTTTGTTGTAATTTGTTTCTTTGCTTCCAGTTGACTCTTGTGTGGTCTTTCTTGATCTATTTTGACATTTATGCTTTCAACAATATTCTGCAGTCTTTTGTTGTAACATCTATAGGCTTTTCTTCTTGATGAATAAGCAAGAAAAAATCCTTCATCTTCTCTTGGGTCAAACTTTCCTAGATCCTCATCATCCATTTTGATATAAAACTTGCTTCCAAATATTCTGAAATGTTTGACAGATGCTAGTTGGACTTTCCATAATTCATAGGGTGTCTTAACACTGTTAACTCTGATTTTCCCTCTATTTAGAATATAAACAACAATGTAAACTATTTCTCTCCAAAAAATGTTTGATAATCTTGCTTCATTCAACATCGTCCTAACAATTTCTTGTACATGTTTGTTTTTCCTTTCAACCACTCCATTTTGTTGAGGAGTTCTTCTAGCTGAATATTGTATTTTTATTCCATGAGCTTCACAAAATTCTTCAAATTCATTGGTCAAGAATTCTCCTCCATTATTTGACCTTAAACATTTGATTTTCATATCAGTCTCATTCTCAACTAAAGCTTTGAAGGCTTTAATTTTTTTAAATGCCTCATATTTACTTTTAAGAAAGGTAGCCCAAGTCATTCTTGTATAATCATTAATGAATAACATAAAATAACTTTCTCCTTGCAAACTTTTTGTTTTTGTTAGTCCTTAGAGATATCTATACACAAGTTTCAATGGCTTGGACATTGCATATTCCTTTGTCTTGAATCTCACTCGCGATTTTTTTCCATGACGACACTTCTTGTAGACAATGCTTGAGAGTTTTGTGATCTTTGGAATATCCCTTGCTACTTGTTTGGTACTGATTTTTACCAAGTTGTCAAAGTTCATGTGGCCCATTTTTTTAGTCCACAACCAAATTTTATCTGTCTACCCAATGAAGCATTTTTCTCCATTAAAATCATCAAGAATATATACTTTGTTCGAGGTTCTGATTGCTTTTGCAACCATCTTGCTTGCATTTTCTTTTCTGATCTCACATTCTTGGGATTCAAAAGTAAGAGTGTGTCCTTGGTCACACATCTGGCTTACACTCATAGTATTATGCTTAAAGTTTTCAACACACAAAACCTTCTCAACCTTATCTTTTCCATTGTCAAGACCGAGAGTGCCCTTTCCAACTATATTTGAACTACCATTTTCTCCAAAGATAACATTGCCTTCATTCATTTTCAGGGTGATAAACTTTGTTCTATCTCTTGTCATGTGACTAGAGCACCCACTATCAATATAACACTTATCCTTATTATTTGTGCATGCAATGCGGCTTGAATGAAAAATGATTTTTCTTTGTTTTGTTCCCTTTGTTCCTAATTTATTTTCATGATTGTTGGGGCTTCCTCTTTCTGTTTTTTTCTGAAATTTTTTGGGCTTACTTCTGCAGAATTTTTCTATATGCCCATAATTATTGTAGTTATAACATATGATGTTATAGTTAAACAAAGGGGAAAATGAGTTGTAATTTCTCCTTGAGAATCCATGGTTATCTCTATTGATGTCCTTCATGTAACTGCCTCTTACATTTGTTCTATAATCTATTGTTTTATGACCAAAACCATTGCAAGAATAACAATAACCAAATAAACAATTTTGGTACCTGATTGTATGATTCCATCTTGATGGAAGAGTCTTCCTGATTCTGTCCTTGTGAGGAAAATTTGTCTTCTGTGGAACATATTGTTCTTCCTTCCTGTTGTCTTCAACCTTGATAGAGTTTTTGAGTATATCATCATAACTCTTGGTCCTTTCTTCACTTGTCACTTTCAAAGAAGTTGAGGCTTCTTCATTAGCAACTTCCTTCTTTTTATTATAACCAAGACCAATCTTGTCAAATGGTGATATTTGAAAGTTTAGGATTTCATTCAAGGTTGTAAAGATCTTTTCAAATTTCATGTTGGTATGTTATCTTTCCAACTCCTTCCTTAAATAAACTATTTCAGATTCTAGTTTGCAACATACATCTTCCTTTTCCTTTAGCTAGCCTCTTAAAACTTCTTCAATTCTCTTCTTCTATTTTGTTTTTTAGGTTGATGATAATTTTTTCAGTTTCCTCGGTGCTTTGTTTTGTATAGAGCATTCCTTTTCTACAGTTCTTCAGTTGCTCCTTTTGTATCCATTTCTTGTTCTTCAATCTCTCTATTTAATTTAGAGCACATATGAGCTTTCCTTCCTTGCTCGTTTTTCTTGTTTATCCTTTTCTATCCTCATTTCACGTGCAAGGAGAATTCCTTGTAATTTATCCATTTTCATATTTTGTAGGTCCTTAATTTCTTCAATTCCATATATATTGGGATTAATTCTCGAGGAAAGTGACCTAAGAACATTTTGAACAATAATGATTTCTTTAACTTCTTCACCCAATACTTTGATGGCGTTGACAATCATATCTACTCAAAGAAAGTAATCTGCAATAATCTCTTCCTCTTTCATCGTAAGGGTCTCAAATTGACCTCTATGGGTTTTTAATTTTTCCCTTTTGACTTTTTCGTCTCCTTCATATATTTTATGTAGCTTGTCCTCCATCTCTTTTGTTGAAGCACAATGCATGACTTTGACAAACTCTGATTTTTTCAGACCACATAGGATTGTACTCATGGCCTTAGAATCATTGTAACCTAGCTTCTTTTCAACTGTATCTATAGGTGGGGTTGTTGGAGATGTGTAACCATTCTCAACTACACTTCAGATGTCATACCCAAGTGCCTTCAAATAGGTTTTGATTCTTATGCTCCAAAATGCATAGTTTGATGCATCAAATATTGGAGCTTCGTTTGTAGAGAAACCTTCTTGTTTATCCATGTGTGCTATAGGGACTCACCTTCTAGTGGTTAGACTGTTCTAAAGGAACCTTGCTTTGAAACCAATTGTTGGCACAGTTAATTATAGTAAGAGGGGGAGTGAATCGGTATATGAATGCTTTTAATTTTATTTACTATACTGGACTTATCAATTCATTTCTTTACTAACCATGAGAAATCCATAAGAATAATATACAATCATACATTGTACAATACAAAAAAATTAACGTGGAAACCCAAATGGGAGAAAAACCATGGAAAATTTATTCAAATGTTTTCATAACCAACAATCTGTTACAAGCACCAATCTGTTACAATATTTACAGGCACTCACTTGCCAGAGACACCAATCTCATTTATAGAGCATCAACTCAACAATACTTGTAGGAACCAACCTACTTTTACAATATTTGCAGGCACCATCCTACATAAGACACTAGTCCCCTCTCCTGAGAACCAACTCGGTAATATCTGTAGGAACCCACCTACAATCATAATATTTTCAAGCACCAACATGTACATAGACAACAAAGACTTTCATATCTTATGCTCCTTTTCGATCTCCAACTCCTGAAACCCTCAACGCCTCTGTACCCTTAATTTATCCTCCTTTTCTTTCGTATTCTTTCACTCTCCTACACCACCGAACCTCAGAGAATTTCTTCCATTTCCATGAGCTTCAGAGCCTCAATCCCTTATTCTTACTCTTCTCTTGCACACATACAAAAATCCCCTATGTGTGGACAAGAAAATAACGAACTCATGTGTCGGAAAGAAAAGAACGAACTCATGTATCGACAAGAAAATTACAAACTCTTGTATTGACAAGATGAGCACAGAATCTCCTATGTGTCGACAAGAAAAGCACGAACTCATGTGTTGGTAAGAAAAACATGAACTCCCCTATGTGTCAGAAAGAAAGGCACAAACTCATGTGTCATAAAAAAAAACACGAACTCTTGTATTGGAAAGATGAGCACAAACTCCCTTATGTGTTGGTAAGATAGGCACAAAATCCCTTATGTATCAACAATATGAGCACAAACTCCCCTATGTGTCAACAAGAAAAGTATGAACTCATGTGTCAAAAATAAAAACATGGAACCCCTATGTGTTGGAAAGAAAAGAACGAACTCGTGTGTTGGAAAGAAAAGCATGAACTCTTGTATCGACAATATGAGCATGACCCCCCTATGTATCAACAAGATGAGCACAAACTCTCCTATGTATCGTCAAGAAAAACACAAACTCTTGTATTGACAATATAAGCACAAACTCTCCTATGTATCAGTAAGATGAGAACGAACTCCCCTATGTGTCGGCAAGATGAGCATGAACTCATTTTTCAAGAAGAAAAGCATGAACTCTTGTATCAAAAAAATGAACATGAACTCTCCTATATGTCGGCAAGAAAAACACAAACTTATGTGTCGACAAGATAAACATGAAATCCCCTATGTATCGATAAGATGAGCACAAACTCCCCTATGTATCAAAAATATGAACAAGAACTCTCCAATGTAGGAAGACAAATAAAAAATGTTCTACGTGTCTTTTTTAACGGCAAGAAACAAAAACTTCTTGAGTTCAAAAGTCCATAACTTTCTCATATGATGTTCGATTGAGGTGTCGTTTTTTGCAATGCGGAGAGAACAAGGAGGGATAACTTTCCATTGAGTATGAAACATGAGTACCAATTATTATGAAAAAACCAACTAACATTTGGAGCACTTGCCAATGATCATGTGACAATAATACCAATTCTTCTTTGAGAAGCAATTTAGAGCTAATCTGTGCCCTGCAGATGCTACAATTAACCCACCTAAAAATAAACAAAACTTTCATGATCAATATTAGTCATAAAATAAATAAGGCGCAAAACGTGCACCCTGACATGGTATGTGTAACGAAAGCTACTGGAGACACACATAGACTCAATCACGACTGCAACGTGAAGTAGATTAGGCAAAGTAGGCAATCAATCATCAATTATCTTGTTAGGCATGGAGTGTTTAATCATTGGAAATGATAATAATATGAGTAACGGGCACAACGAGAAGGATTTGAGCTGAAGGAGAATAGGAGAGGCCTTAAGATGAAATCATGCCTTGCTGATATAGTCTATGTCAAAGAGAAAAAGAAGATCATTATTGATACACTCAGTGTCAATGAGGGGTCAACATCTTTCTGTTAACAAAATTGGTGATAAGAGAGGGAAACTTGCCAATAAACACTCTGTATCGAAGGGAAATAAAGGAATATTGTCGATACATGATGTATCAATGAAGATGAGATGAACCTCGTTGATACCATGTATTGGCAAGGATTATTGATTTTTCAATGAGCAAGGTTTAAGCATGAAGTTAATTCCTTTTTATCATTTAACTTAAACCATAAAAAAATATGTTGTAGCAACCAAGATCACAAGAAAAAACACCATGCATAAGAACACAATAAGTATCTTGGGAAACCCTTCTCAACAAGGGAAGAAAACCCAACCAAATCCTTTGATATATTCTTCAAGAGAAATACCTTCACCACCAAGAAAACCTAGCACACAAGAGGGTTCTTGCAAACCCTAGAAGACTAGCGCCCAAGAGAGGTGCACACTTTTCCAAAGAAGATGTAATTGCTGAAATTTCCAAACTCACACAAAAGATATGATTCCTCAATGGGGAATCTACCTTTACTTATATTAGACTTGAATTGTCAACATAAGTGTCTATTGGAAAAACATGGCCGACCTCTCCAAATCACAGTATAATTAATAATAACTAGATTAATTATCAATTACATTAAGGTGGGGTCGACCTGTACCCTTTACATTACAATTAGGGTTACAGGCAGGTCTAACTCTTGAAAAATATAGCAAGGGATCTCATACACCCACTAGTTCTCAACCACTAGGGGCACATCCATAGGGATGTCCATATCTCTATATCACTGCATTACACAGGAGAACCACTCTCACTAGTGCTCAAACACTAGGATCACATTCATCTATGCTTGTCCATAGGCACATCCACTCAACAAATCTTCTTTCCCACTGCATTACACAGGAGAGTCATCTAGAGTTCATCATCTCAACTCTCTGCTCAGAGGAGGATAATACATCATCTTCATTTTTGTCTCATGACGATACACCCAACTCTATGGGAATTCACACGTTCACCTTGTGCTCAACCACAGGCATGTCCAACTTTGCAGATCTCCTTTCTCACTACGTTACATAAGAGAATCATCTGAAGTTCTTCTCAACTCTCTGTAAGGAGGAGGCCATCTCTACATTCCATCTCTGTCTAAGATAGGAACCACACACCCCTCTTAGGGGCTCTCACGTAGCTGTAATCATCAACACTCCCTCTCAGCTAAGGAGGCATTCTCTACCAGGCTAAGTCTCTCATGGAAATACTCGAACTTTGTCTTTACAAGTGGTTTGGTGAAGATATCTACGATCTTTTCATGAGTAAGAAGATACTGCACATGTACTGTCTTCCTCTGCACCATGTCTCTGATATAGTGATACTTTATCTCGATGTGTTTCGATCTGTCATGAAACATAGGGTTCTCGGAGAGCTTTACACAACTCTGGTTATCACA
>JASDQU010372220.1:9331-26345 GCA_032191745.1 Picea mariana | reverse complement strand
AATCAACATGAGACATTATCATAAATTTTCAATTATAATTTTCAAATCTGTTTTATACAGGAAAACATATTTCCCCAAACATGAGTTTTCCACTCATTATGTTTAGATCTTGTAGTTGTAGATATCAACATTCCTTATGGATTACATCCTTGCCATTTCCAAGACCACTCTACCTGCATTTTTTCCCAATTTTCATGCATCCAAACAAATTGTTAGCATATCATAACAATTTGCAATTATAAATTTTTTCAAATCTATTTTACACAAGGAAATAAAATTTCTATGCACGAGTTTTCCTCTCATTATGTTTGGCTCACACAACAACAAGCATCAATATCCTTTATGGGCTTACATCCATGCAATATCTAAGACAATTCTTCCTACATTTTCTCAACTCTAATGCAACCAAGCATATTGTTAGCATTCATGCTGATTTACAATTATTCATGAAATGATCTCATATTTGTATTTTACCAACAATTCAATCATTTCCAGCCATTATTCACATTAAAAATGGCATTCAACCAATAATCATATTATTTAGAATGAAACTATCATTCACCATACATGCATTATCAACACACCAAGCTTTTCATAATGCAATCAAACATTACCCACAATTAAAACCAATGTGCCCATACCCATGGCCACGTTTACACAATGCATCCTTGCATTGCGTCTGGAATACCACATATCTATGTCATGTATTCAACCATGGTGAGTTGGAAGGTCTGGCCAACGTCTCAACACATTATTCAAACTCTTCCCCATTTAATTGTCCAACTATTTGGATACCTTTCTCTTCAACCCATACACAACACTAGGAATGTAATTTTCTTAGTGTTCTCTCATGTCAACAAAGAGGTTGCAGTCCAAACATCAATTATATAGGGGAAACCATTATGCACTTGGATGGCGCTATAGGCTTTCCATTTCCAACCACATCATGGCCTCACACATGACCATTTATGATGGAATTCATTGCTATAATAAGAGAAATATATCCTAACTTAACTTGGTTATAATCTCATAACCAAGATAACACCATATGCAATTAAATTCATCATAAATGTATTCAAGCATCAATAAGTTTGTATACTCAATCCCCCTGCCTTTAAATCAATCTCAAATATTGAAAATATAGCTGAGGGAATTCTTACCTCAATTCCCTTTAACATTTATGCATCATAAACACCCTCAAATGCATACCTACATGGTTGTTATTACAACAATTTGTGCTACCAGCTCAACCAATATCTTGTAGAAGCTTGCAGGCTCAACATTTTACCATCCTCATTTGTCTTCGCATGGATGGTTGTCATATGCAACAACATCATCAACCTCTTCATCCATGCTATAACCAATTTATGGGTACATAATTCATCATTAGTCTTATTCAAATATCATAACATTATAAATTCACACACACACACACACACACACACACACACACACACACACACACACACATATCAACATACCTATGTTAGTCTAAAAACATGTTCAATCATGTCCATATGCACAAATACACATCAATATGCATTAAACATTAAATCTTATCATGCACATGCATTCTATGTTTATCATATGCGTCATACATCACTTCTTTCATGCACTCCAGTGCATATTTATTTCTGTTTATTTATTTATTCTGTTGTTGTTGTTGTAGATGGTCTTCCTTGAATCCATGTAGATCCTTGCTACCTTGCATGCTCCCATTTTTCTCAACTACACACCACTGAAAATAGAGGCAACTCCCTTGCCTCTACCTTCTGCTCAAGATTGCTACCATTAATAGTTGCTTCAATATGTGTATCCTTCCACACATGCATGTTTTTATAATGTAATCCAAGATCCTTGACATAAAAATAAAGCCTCTGCAATCCACTTTCTATCTTTAAGCAGCCATCAAAACATGGCTCTAACCTTTCAATAGGGTATGTTGGCGCAAAGTTGGAGATCAGGGTTCTTGTAGGTTACCAACAAAGGTATCACTGTAGTCTAGTTGTGCTAGCATATTCGACCTTTCGCAAGGGAAGGAGGTCTCACCCGAAGCACAACCGATACTTTGTGTGATAAAGTGAATTACAAAGGACACATCATCAGATCTAGCACATCACAACACATATCCATACTCAGGTGTAAAGAGATCATAACATAAGGATCCTTAGATTGGAAAAGGCAGTGAACAGTTCATGTTGCACAACATTAAAGTAAACAAATGCATTACATTAGTTGTTAAAACAATGACGTAATTATTAAATACACAACACATAACATGTTACACAAAAATAGATCAATCATTCATCCATAACACAACACAATACACTTTTGTATGCCCGAATACTCCTTTCTTTATTATAATATCTCAGACTGGTGACCATAGAGCAGATCGTTCATATCACAGCTTACATAACATAACCAAAATTAGTTATTCGCTGACAGATAGATCTAGTGAAGTAGTCTCTTGTAAACTAATACACCATCAGAATATCAATAAAACAATACAATGGAACACAGGATAATTCTAAAAGTCCCAACAACAACAATGACAACAACAAATCAATCATCAACAAAATCAACCCTTTCTCGTTGCAATTTCCCAAATTTATATTATTCCCTTGGCTGTTTCTTGATTCCATTGTTACACTTTCTTGTTTCTGCGTCCTTCTGACGTGGACTTGAATCTTCTAGGCTTTCTCGCTTCTTCCTCCAGCTGGCACATCACTCTTTTTCCTTGCTGGCGCACTGACAATTAGCTTTCTGCCACATGGAGTCCTTGTTGTTGTGCTCTATTGTTACACAAAAACCTTTATGCATCCACAAAATTGGTTTTTCAAAACAGAGGGCCCAATAGGGTCTTTATATAGTTCCTATCTCATGGAACTATCTCAACATGCAACTCCCTGCCGCACCTCTATCATCTTCTTGAAAACATCACCACTCATGAGTGGAAAACAACTTATCTTTCAGTTGTCCACCTCCATAAGTTATAATTCATGCTTATTGATCACATTTAACACTAGTCTTCCTTATGGTGGTCCACCATTCCTATCATGATACTTCAAGGCATAAACAAAAAACATGTTGCCTTCTTCCATTATGCACATCAATGCACATCTATTTCAATTTTTCTTATTTATTTATGTTGTTCAAATGCTACAACTCCTTGTTGAATTTCTCTTCTTGTTGAACACCCCTAGCCAAGCCCAACTTGGTTGACTTGTATTTCCATCCAATATGTCCACTAGTGCTACCATCTCACAATTGCTTCCTTTATGCAAATAATTGTGTTTTGCAACCTTGCACTTCTCTCTGAAGGTATGACAATTATACCATGCTTCCAAAATGCACTTTTGATAACAACAATGTAGGTACTACTCCACATCTTCACAATTGATCCTAAGAGATGATGCACCCCACCTTCATAATGCATTATGACCCTCTTTATTAGACTACTATCTTCTTGGATTTCCAAACCCTCTGGATTCATCTCTTAATATTGCTCATTTATGGCCCTTGATCATCTTCCAAATAATCTTTGACACAAAAATATTTCTTCAAGTGCCTCTGGTCATCCTTAATACCAAGTCCAAACTCCTTCACCTGCTAGTTGAACTAATTTCATATTCCTAGGCCTTGCACCTCTATGTGTACCTATTGCACATGCAATATCATGAATTCTAGATTGTCTTTCTTACTCATAATTCACATTTGATATGCATGTTTTCCATCTAGAAACCTTTTTATTTATTTATTAATCCAAATAAAACTTCATTAGAGGTCTTCCAAACTGCTCACTGCACCGAGAAGTCTGATCCTTATGGCTTCCCAAATAAACCAATGCACATTTTTGAAGAATTGTCCCTGCCTTTTTCTTCAAACCTGTAGATTTCTCTTGCATCTTATGAATATATATAGACCTCCTTATAAACCTTATATGCTCCATAAGTAACCCTAAGCTTATGAGTAATTTTCATATGACCACATTTGTTAGCCAAAAACTATAATTTACAATTCTAGAAATATATGCACAATTTTTCCCTTTACAATCAACAATCATCTTCCTTTTGATTCCTTGCGAGTTTAGATACTCAATTCATAATTCTGGGTGGATACAAGGATTCTTCTATCCAAGGTATTTCCAATGACTACTTTCTTGACTACTTTCTTGCTCAATTCTTAGCACCGAGAAGAAAATTATAGGAAATTGAATATTTACTAATTCACCCCATTTCTATACTTTTCACTCCGATGCAATTAATTCCAAACACCAACTTCTGTCACCCATATAAGTAAATATGTCAAGAACTAGATAATTTTTTGTATGAGACATAGATAAAAAAATATGACAAGGAACTCAAAACAACTCTCAGATTATCAATTTGATGTTCCAGTAAAAAAATACAACAATATGGAAATGACTACTTTTTCCCTTTTCACCCCTTTTTCTATACTTAAAATTTTTAATCAAACAAGCTATCTCCCAAACTGTGCACTTCTGGAAAAATTTCACTAAATAAAATTTTTCTGTCTTGATGAGTATACAAAATGTTGAATAAATATATTTTTCCAGTTTTTTCATATGGGGACCTTTTTTCTCCTCTGAAAATCCCAAAAACTCCCAAAAAGTGGCACAAAATAATGGTTTTTGGCCTATTTCAGCATCCCCATTCCCAAACCCTTAGAATTTATTCAATTCCCTCATGGGTTATTTGCATTTCTTCTTTGTAGACTCCCTCCAAGAATTTCAACTTAAACTAGATCTCTGCCAATGATCTGGACCCAGATCTTTAAAAACCACTATTTTGCATTTTCTGACAAATCCAAGCAGAAATGGGCAGTGGCCCTCTCAAGCACTTTTGTATACCTCTTCACTGCAGAAAAAACCTAAAATTTTCGTCTCAATTTGAATTAATTCCTCCAATTATGGCCAACATACGAAAATGGTCCCTGACTTGGTTTTGTTTTTGAAACTATAGGACAGTCTAGCCTACATTGAAATACACTAACGTGGCACTGGCATGGCACTAACGTGGAAATGGCATGACACTAACATGGCACTGGCATGGCTTTGGTCACCGGGCCACCGACCACTAGAAGAAATACTTTCCTTTCTCCTTGTAGAACTTCATTTCGATTTTTGGCCCGATCTGATCCACTGACCCACTGGCTGGGCCCATGAGCTCCCTGCACAACCTACTATCCAAACAAATTCAATCCGACATTGGCCTACCAACCCATTGGGGACCATACCACTTCTTAGGGAAACCTCAAATAACTTTGGTCTGTTCCGAGCCAATGGCTCACTGGGCATACCAAACTAGCGGCCATCGAGGATAAACCATTCCTACTTCCTTGTCGAACTTACCTTTGATATCGATCCGATCCAATCGACCATCAGACATATCATACCACTGGGGCACAGACCTACCAGGTTACTTTCCATACTTCAACTCACGGAGCTTCCCTTCGATCCCCGTTAGATCCGATCTTTTGAGCATACCAGGCCACCAGGGCACTGGACTATCGAGCACCCTGCTAACCAACTCTCTACCAACTCTGATCCAATCTGATCTATCGACATATGGGTCATCAGGGCACCGGGGTATTGACCCCCCGTGCCCTCATCTCTTTCACTATCACCTACCTCTTCACATTCTTTAGGTATTCGATATTTCAGGGATCGGCCCACCGGGGCAGTGAGCTACCGGGCCTCTGGAAAACTTTAGCACTGTGCTCTCAAGATGATATCCCGATCTGGTAACTTAACTGATACTTCAAACAAGAAATCATGATGCAACCTACCACCAGGCTTGACACGTGGCTATCGGGGCACCGACCCACCACACATAATTTATATCCAAACAAACTTGACATCGGTCCGATCTGATTACCTTGGCCAAAAGTATATGGTGTGTGCAGGCCCCACCAGGTTTCATGACTCTCTATGTTTCACACACAAATAAAAAAGGGTGGTATTTTTCTTATAAACCATTCTAAGCGTTGTTGCTTTAGAAGGTATAAATTCTGCTCCTGATGCCCAAATTGAGTGAGTGAGAGATCAATGAAAAGATGACGCCACAAAGAGTTGCTTGAACATAGTTTCCTGGGCTATTAAGACAACATTTAACCACAAAACTCCCCTTTGACGTTGCCCCAAGCAATTAATTTTTTCCCTCAAAAACTTCTAGTTTAAATTTCCATTCTGTAATAGACCAAGATCAAAAAACCAGAAGTTCCTTTCATTCTGACAACTCAGTTCTAATCCTTGGTTATGAAAGTCAATGGATCTCCAAGCACAATGGACGTAGCATGCTCTCATTTGTATTTGTAAAATATTTATATGTGAGAACTTTAACTTCATACAATAACCCAATAATTTGTCATTTAATCACCAAATCTCAAAGGCCAATTGCTTCAAACTGCTAATTTGCTTACCGAAATTTCAACTTTCAAGTGCTTTATACACCTCTCATACTAAAGAAATGATAATTTTACTCAACATCTTCGGTCTTGTAGAAAAAATAATTTTCACCCAAAAAACAGATTTGACCAAACAACTTTTGTTGTCATGTAGCAGGCCTATGAAGGCCAACATTGTAACCTTTGACTCTGATACCATTCTGTAATGTATGCAACACCCCTGCTAATTCCCGTCACTGCGAAAAATGAATTTTCCTTCTAAATACAAATTTAAAAACACCCCCATACATATAGAAGAAAACCAAGGGGCAATGTGCCCATAAAAATTCATAGCCAACAACATGTTGATTTAACCAGGCATCCATAACATCTATAGCATCTATAAAATCAGAAATGCATCTAGTAAATACCCAAGATTACACAACATTCAATAAGACATTTCCATAACAGAATAACCATAATAAACACAACACAAACTTATCCGTTTATAAATATAAGCAACCGACTGCATACGAATAATGAAACTCCCAGCAAGAGGCACTGCTGCTCTAAATATCAATAGCAATCAACCCTCAAGCTGAGGCTATGAATCCACAAGAAGATCTGGCTCTCTGGCCTACAACTCTCCACAGTCAACAACCCAAAACCCATGCTCTACTTCTACAACAGTTCCAAATCCACCAACTCTCTCTTCCCACAACCTACACAACCCAAGGAATGTACCCCCTTCACCGCTCATAGTCCCTCATGTTTTACCATTCATTTATTAGGCTTCCAGTGCACTTGGTTGGATAAGAATATCTTAGCTAGGGACTTCGAGAACTCTTAGTTGTTTCAGGAGTTCCCACAGGAGCCTCCACAAGGCTCTTGAGCCATTTCCTCCATAAGAAGCACACTACAAGCTTACAACCTGACTTATAGGAACACAAGCTTCATTTCCAGCATAACACACAACCAAACAATGGTTGTATTCAAGCAAATCATGGATGGTGCTCTTTTCAACACTCTGCTCTCCCTTTGCTACCCAAAACCTGCATGGAAAAATTGTCCACCTTCTGCATACAAATTTCCTTCTTTTTCCTTTGTTTGTTTAACCCTCACTCTACCCAAAGATGATTGTACTTCATCCCTTGCTCTCCATTAACTATGGGATGTGACCACTTACACCCACCCTCTTACATGAGTTTAATGATTAGCCTTGGGAACATTCAACAACAAAATAAAAGTTTTACACAATGATAATAATTTCAAGGAATGTGGGTTGGATTAATAGCCATGAATAAAAGCCCCCTTGGACCCCTCTCTCTTGTAGAATCATAGCCCCTCCTTCTTTTTCCCTTGTTTTCTTAACCCTCATTCTACCCAAAGATGATTTTACTTCATCCTATTCTCTCCATTAACTATGGGATGTGACCACTCACACCCACCCTCTTACATGAGTTTAATAATTAGCCTTGGGAACATTCAACAACAAAATACAAGTCTTACATAATGATAATAATTTCAGGGAACGTGGGTTGGATTAGTACCCATGAATAAAATCCCCCTTGGACCTCTCTCTCTTGTAGAATCATAGCCCCCCATAATTTTCATCCTTCTCGCATCCCATCCATCAATTGCTATTTTATTGATTATTTCAATGTACATAATATACAATTCAACCCCCAACCATATTAATCAATATGCGTTTCGGCTCACCAGCCTAATTTACATTTATAAAATTACATTAGAACATGTGGGGATTAAAACCAGGGGTGTTACATCATGATATCCAATATGGCGATATCAAACCATCGGGATATCGGGCCCCCAGGTCTTTGGGATATCGACCCCTGGGGCCTTCAACACTCACACATTCAACAATTCACCATCATTCTAACGATATCCAATATATCAGTACTAATGTCGTATAATTGTATTGTGACACGTGGCCCAATTATAATACTCCACATGGCTCTCACCGCGCTCACCAGATCCCCGTGCCCCATACCTTCAACACTGCACTTCTTTTTCAACTTTTCAGTTATTGATATGCGATATTGTTGATGTGGCTTCCACATGGATCTTTGTACTATCTTGGTTACTTACATGGTGGATGATGTGGCCTCTCTATGGTTCTGTCATGGCACTGATATGGAAATGGAGTTGGCCTACCGGGTATTGGGGCCCCAAAACTTTGGCACTATGCATGGACTTCGTCTTCCAGTATCCGATACTTTGATATCAGATCACTGGGGTATCGCCCCCCAGGCCCTGAGAACATTTAAAAATGCGTATTCAAGCATGTACTCTGATATGTTGGGCCCCACAACTTAAAAGGTAACTCCATGCGTAGGGTTCCATGGTTTTCTGTTCACATTCAAACTAAGTGACTTTGCCTTTTGATTATAAACTCGCTGACATCAACATTTCCTATGAACGTGGGATAATTCAATTTTGCTGCTCAAGCCTTCAACGCATGCATGAGCTTCCTTCGTGCTCTTGGATTTCAGATCTCACTATCTAAATCTATTCTCCTCCAGTACCCTTGGACATGGCCACCTTATCCAGCTTCCAATCACCTCTTCTCTTCAAACTTGTACATCTCTTCAGCACATGCCTGAGCCTGATATTTGTTTTCACCCTCGGTCTTCTGCACACCGTGATTGCTTTGCAACAAAACCCTTCGACAAGGTTGCCTCGTTATTCAATTTCAACAAAGAACACTTGCAGAGACTCGAAAACTACCCATCAATGTACAAGGAAATACTTTACTTCCTCGGTTTGAGTCACATAATGAGGCATTTCCTAGGTCTTCTCTTAAACACATAAGCTTATCATCTCTCCCCCTGCGTGTGACATCAATGACATCCATGATTTTCACAGTTCTGTCTACCTTTGACATCAATGACGACAATGTCCAATAATCTCCCCCTTTGTCATTGATGGCAACACTTAGTCAATCTAAAACTCCTCCAGTCTACTGCAACCATAGATCTCATCATTTTATTCTCATCTAAGTTGACTGCTTCCTGCAAGTCTCCCCTTGTCTCTTTACTCTCCCCCTTTGACATCAACGATAAAGGGATTTTCTCCCCCTTTCACTGTACTCTTCATTTTCTGCTATGATGCCAACAACCTTCTCTTTCTTTGCATCTCCCCTTGAGCTTGTGATCCTCTTGTAGTGCTTCAATGATTGGTTGGCATAGGTACCACCCCTAATTTCTGTTTAAGACACTCAAATTCTTCTCTAGGAACATGTTTTGTAAATATATCAACAACCTATTCCTTTGTGCCAATATATTCGAGCTTGAAATTTTGTTCTCTGACTTGCTCTATTAAGAAGTGATATTTTATTGGATTGTGTTTTGTCTATGAATGCATGACTAGATTGTTTGAAAGGTTTATTGCAATGGTATTGTCACATATAATTTATATGGGCTGATCATACCATACCTTAATGTCTTAAAATGTTTTCTTCATCTAGATCACTTGTGTGCAAGATGTTGCTGCTGCAATGTATTCTACTTCTGGTGTGGATAGAGATATTAAGGATTGCTTTTTTTTGAACCAAGATACTAGATTGTTTCAGAGAAATAATGCTCCACCAATGGTGATTTTTCTGTCATCCACACGGCCTGCCCAATCTACATCTGTGCAAGTTGTTAGAGCAAAGTATTTTCCTGTCGGATACCATAAACNCCTTCCAACCAACCCTATTGCATGCATAATATATGGTCTTGAAGCTGTCACATACAAAAGGATACCTATCATTGATATGTACAATGTTTGATTTGATTCCTTTGATTCATCTTCTTTACTCAGCTTACAACTAGTGACCATGGGTGTGCTGACATGTTTACAGTCTTCCATTTCAAACTTCTTCAACATCTCTTTGATATATTTGGTATGAGAAATGAATATGCCTTTGCTGGTTTGAGTAATCTATAGTACTAGAAAGAATGAAAGTTCCCCAAGCATGGACATCTCACGTTCTTTTTGCATTTATTCATCAAAGTTTTGGCTTATTTGATCAACATTACTTCCAAAAATGATATCATCCACATATACTACTATAATTAACATGTCTGCATTGCTTATCTTTATGTAAAAAATGTTGTTTGTTGTTCCTCTTTTGAAACCTTGTTTCTATAAGTGCTTATCAAGTCTTGATCACCATGCTCTAGGGGCTTGATTCAATCCATATAGTGCTTTCTTCAATCTACAAACATAGTCTTCATTTCCTGATGATAAGAAACCTTCAGGCTGTTCAATGTACACTTCTTCCTCTAAGTCTCCATTCAAGAATGGTAACTTGACATCCATCTGATATACTTTGAAATTATTAAATCTTGCAAATGCCAAAAACATTCTAATGGATTCTAATATTGCAACAGGAGCAAAAGCTTCTTCAAAGTCAATCCCTTCTACTTCAGCATACCCTTTACAAACCAATCTTCTTTTATTTCTTACTACTTTTCCATCTTCATTCAACTTATTTTTGAATACCAATTTTGTATGGATCACATTTTTGTCTTTGGGTCTTGGGACAAGTTACCATATCCGATTTTTCTCAATATGGTTTAACTCTTCTTCCATATCATTTACCCAATGTTGATCATTTCCAGCCTCTACAAAAAATTTAGGCTCTATTTTGGACAACAAAGAGAGATTTGTCTGTTTAGAACTGCTTGCCAGTTTTCTCCTAGTCTGAGTCTTAGCATTTTTATCACCAAGAATTAAGTTTTCTGGATGATTTTTCTTCACAATCCTTGATGGTGTTTGTGTATCTTGGCATTCTGATTCTTCTTCCTCTTCTTTGTTGTAATTTGTTTCTTTTGCTTCCAGTTGACTCTTGTGTGGTCTTTCTTGATCTATTTTGACATTTATGCTTTCAACAATATTCTACAGTCTTTTGTTGTAACATCTATAGGCTTTTCTTCTTGATGAATGAGCAAGAAAAAATCCTTCATCTTCTCTTGAGTCAAACTTTTTTAGATCCTCATCATCCATTTTGATATAAAACTTGCTTCCGAATATTCTGAAATGTTTGACAGATGCTGGTTGGACTTTCCATAATTCATAGGGTGTCTTAACACTGTTAACTCTTATTTTCCCTCTGTTTAGAATATAAACAACGATGTAAACTATTTCTCTCCAAAAAATGTTTGATAATCTTGCTTCATTCAACATCGTCCTAACAATTTCTTGTACATGTTTGTTTTTCCTTTCAACCACTCCATTTTGTTGAGGAGTTCTTTCGGCTAAATATTGTATTTTTATTCCATGAGCTTCACAAAATTCTTCAAATTCATTGGTCATGAATTCTCCTCCATTATTTGACCTTAAACATTTGATTTTCATATCAGTCTCATTCTCAACTAAAGCTTTGAAGGATTTAATTTTTTTAGATGCCTCATATTTATTTTTAAGAAAGGTAGCCCAAGTCATTCTTGTATAATCATTAATGAATAACATAAAATAACTTTCTCCTTGCAAACTTTTTGTTATTGTTAGTCCTTAGAGATATCTATGCACAAGTTTCAATGGCTTGGACGTTGCATATTCCTTTGTCTTGAATCTCACTCTTGATTTGTTTCCATGACGACACTTCTTGTAGACAATGCTTGAGAGTTTTGTGATCTTTGGAATATCCTTTGCTACTTGTTTGGTACTGATTTTTACCAAGTTGTCAAAGTTCATGTGGCCCATTGTTTTAGTCCACAACCAACTTTTATCTGTCTACCCAATGAAGCATTTTTCTCCATTAATCTCATCAAGAATATATACTTTGTTCGAGGTTCTGATTGCTTTTGCAACCATCTTGCTTGCATTTTCTTTTCTGGTCTCACATTCTTGGGATTCAAAAGTAAGAGTGTGTCCTTGGTCACACATTTGGCTTACACTCACAATATTATGCTTAAAGTTTTCAACACACAAATCCTTCTCAACCTTATCTTTTCCATTGTCAAGACCGAGAGTGTCCTTTCCAACTATATTTGAACTACCATTTTCTCCAAAGATAACATTGCCTTCATTCATTTTCAGGGTGATAAACTTTGTTCTATCTCTTGTCATGTGACTAGAGCACCCACTATCAATATAACACTTATCCTTATTATTTGTGCACGCAGTGCAGCTTGAATGAAAAATGATTTTTCTTTGTTTTGTTCCCTTTGTTCTTAATTTATTTTCATGATTGTTGGGGCTTCCTCTTTCTGTTTTTTTCTGAAATGTTTTGGGCTTACTTCTGCAGAATTTTTCTATATGCCCATAATTATTGTAGTTATAACATATGATGTTATAGTTAAACAGAGGGGAAAATGAGTTGTAATTTCTCCTTGAGAATCCATGGGTATCTCTATTGATGTCCTTCATGTAACCGCCTCTTACGTTTGTTCTATAATCTATTGTTTTATGACCAAAACCATTGCAAGAATAACAATAACCAAATAAACAATTTTGGTACCTGATCGTGTGATTCCATCTTGATGGAAGAGTCTTCCTAATTTTGTCCTTGTGAGGAAAATTTGTCTTCTGTGGAACATATTGTTCTTCCTTCCTATTGTCTTCAACCTTGATAGAACTTTTGAGTATATCATCATAACTCTTGGTCCTTTCTTCACTTGTCGCTTTCAAAGAAGTTGAGGCTTCTTCATTAGCAACTTCCTTCTTTTTATTATAACCAAGACCAATCTTGTTAAATGGTGATATTTGAAAGTTTAGGATTTCATTCAAGGTTGTAAAGATCTTTTCAAATTTCATGTTGGTATGTTAGCTTTCCAACTCCTTCCTTAAATAAACTATTTCAGATTCTAGTTTGCAACATACATCTTCCTTTTCCTTTAGCTAGCCTCTTAAAACTTCTTCAATTCTCTTCTTCTATTTTGTTTTTTAGGTTGATGATAACTTTTTTAGTTTCCTCGGTGCTTTGTTTTGTATAGAGGATTTCTTTTCTACGGTTCTTCAGTTGCTCCTTTTGTATCCATTTCTTGTTCTTCAATCTCTCTATTTAATTTAGAGCACATATGAGCTTTCCTTCCTTGCTCGTTTTTCTTGTTTATCCTTTTCTATCCTCATTTCATATGCAAGGAGAATTCCTTGTAATTTATCCATTTTCATATTTTGTAGGTCCTTAATTTCTCCAATGCCATATATATTGGGATTAATTCTCGAGGAAAGTGACCTAAGAACATTTTGAACAATAATGATTTCTTTAAATTCTTCACCCAATACTTTGATGGTATTGACAATCATTGACAATCATATCTACTCAAAGAAAGTAATCTGCAATAATCTCTTCCTCTTTCATCGCAAGGGTCTCAAATTGACCTCTATGGGTTTTTAATTTTTCCCTTTTGACTTTGTCGTCTCCTTCATATATTTTATGTAGCTTGTCCTCCATCTCTTTTGTTGAAGCACAATGCATGACTTTGACAAACTCTGATTTTTTCAGACCACATAGGATTGTACTCATGGCCTTAGAATCATTGTAACCTAGCTTCTTTTCAGCTGTATCTATAGGTGGAGTTGTTGGAGATGTGTAACCATTCTCAACTACACTTCAGATGTCATACCCAAGTGCCTTCAAATAGGTTTTGATTCTTATGCTCCAAAATGCATAGTTTGATGCATCAAATACTGGAGCTTTGTTTGTAGAGAAACCTTCCTGTTTATCCATGTGTGCTATAGGGACTCACCTTCTAGTGGTTAGACTGTTATAAAGGAACCTTGCATTGAAACCAATTGTTGGCAAACTTAATTATAGTAAGAGGGGGAGTGAATCAGTATATGAATGCTTTTAATTTTATTTACTATACTGGACTTATCAATTCATTTCTTTACTAACCATGAGAAATCCATAAGAATAATATACAATCATACATTGTACAATACAAAAAAATTAACGTGGAAACCCAAATGGGAGAAAAACCATGGAAAATTTATTCAAATGTTTTCATAACCAACAATCTGTTACAAGCACCAATCTGTTACAATATTTACAGGCACTCACTTGCCAGAGACACCAATCTCATTTATAGAGCATCAACTCAACAATACTTGTAGGAACCAACCTACTTTTACAATATTTGCAGGCACCATCTTGCATAAGACACTAGTCCCCTCTCCTGAGCACCAACTCGGTAATGTCTGTAGGCACCCACCTACAATCATAATATTTTCAAGCACCAACATGTACATAGACAACAAAGACTTTCATATCTTATGCTCCTTTTTGATCTCCAACTCCTGAAACCCTCAACGCCTCTGTACCCTTAATTTCTCCTCCTTTTCTTTCGTATTCTTTCACTCTCCTACACCACCGAACCTCAGAGCATTACTTCCATTTCCATGATCTTCAGAGCCTCAATCCCTTATTCTTACTCTTCTCTTGCACACATACAAAACTCCCCTATGTGTCGACAAGAAAATAACGAACTCATGTGTCGGCAAGAAAAGAACGAACTCATGTATCGACAAGAAAATTACAAACTCTTGTATTGACAAGATGAGCAAAAAATCTCCTATGTGTCGGCAAGAAAAGAACGAACTCATGTGTCGGTAAGAAAAACATGAACTCCCCTATGTGTCAGAAAGAAAAGCATGAACTCATGTGTCATAAAAAAAAACACGAACTCTTGTATTGGAAAGATGAGCACAAACTCCCTTATGTGTTGGTAAGATAGGCAAAAAATCCCTTATGTATCGACAATATGAACACAAACTCTCCTATGTGTCAACAAGAAAAGTACGAACTCATGTTTCAAAAAGAAAAACATGGAACCCCTATGTGTTGGAAAGAAAAGCATGAACTCGTGTGTTGGAAAGAAAAGCATGAACTCTTGTATCGACAATATGAGCATGACCCCCCTATGTATCAACAAGATGAGCACAAACTCTCCTATGTATCGTCAAGAAAAACACGAACTCTTGTATTGACAATATAAGCACAAACTCTCATATGTATCAGTAAGATGAGAACGAACTCCCCTATGTGTCGGCAAGATGAGCATGAACTCATTTTTCAAGAAGAAAAGCATGAACTCTTGTATCAGAAAGATGAACATGAACTCTCCTATATGTCGGCAAGAAAAACACAAACTCATGTGTCGACAAGATAAACACGAAATCCCCTATGTATCGATAAGATGAGCACAAACTCCCCTATGTATCAAAAATATGAACAAGAACTCTCCAATGTAGGAAGACAAATAAAAAATGTTCTAAGTGTCTTTTTTAACGGCAAGAGAATTTTTTTTTGAGTTCGAAAGTCCATAACTTTCTCATACGATGTTCGATTGAGGTGTCATTTTTTGCAATGCGGAGAGCACAAGGAGGGATAACTTTCCATTGAGTATGAAACATGAGTACCAATTATTACAAAAAAAACCAACTAACATTTGGATCACTTGCCAATGATCATGTGACAATAATACCAATTCTTCTTTGAGATGCAATTCAGAGCTAACCTATGCCCTACAGATGCTACAATTAACCCACCTAAAAATAAACAAACTTTTATGATCAATAGTAGTCATAAAATAAATAAGGCACAAAACGTGCACCCTGACATGGTATGCGTAAAGAAAGCTACTGGAGACACACATAGACTCAATCACGACTGCAACATGAAGTAGATTAGGCAAGGTAGGCAATCAATCATCAATTATCTTGTTAGGCATGGAGTGTTTAATCATTGGAAATGATAATAATATGAGTAACGGGCACAACGAGAAGGATTTGAGCTAGAGGAGAATAGGAGAGGCCTTAAGATGAAAGCATGCCTTGCTGATACAGTCTATGTCAAAGAGACAAAGAAGATCATTATTAATACACTCAGAATCAATGAGGGGTCAACATCTTTCTGTTAACAAAATTGGTGACAGGAGAGGGAAACTTGCCAATAAACACTCTGTATCGAAGGGAAATAAAGGAATATTGTTGATACATGATGTATCAATGAAGATGAGATGAACCTCATCGATACCATGTATTGGCAAGGATTGTTGATTTTTCAATGAGCAAGGTTTAAGCATGAAGTTAATTCCTTTTTATCATTTAACTTAAACCATAAAAAATTATGTTGTAGCAACCAAGATCACAAGAAAAAACACCATGCATAAGAACACAAGAAGTATCCTGGGAAACCCTTCTCAACAAGGGAAGAAAACCCAGCCAAATCCTTTGCTATATTCTTCAAGATAAAGACCTTCACCACCAAGAAAACCTAGCACACAAGAGGGTTCTTGAAAACCATAGAAGACTAGTGCCCAAGAGAGGTGCACACTTTTCCCAAGAAGATTTACTTGCTGAAATTTCCAAACTCACACAAAAGATATGATTCCTCAATGGGGAATCTACCTTTACTTATATTAGACTTGAACTGTCAACATAAGTGTCTATTGGAACAACATGGCCGACCTCTCTAAATCACAATATAATTAATAATAACCAGATTAATTATCAATTACATTAAGGTGGGGCCGACTTGTACCCTTTACATTACAATTAAGGTTACATGCAGGTCTGACTCTTGAACAATATAACAAGGGATCTCATACACCCACTAGTTCTCAGCCACTAGGGGCACATCCATAGGGATGTTAAT
>JASDQU010372219.1:64621-76927 GCA_032191745.1 Picea mariana | reverse complement strand
AGTTCTATGGGAACCTCAAAAAATAATAGATGTCTTTAAATAAATAAAGAGTATTGTCTTGGGTTACAAATAAAATATTGTGTTTTTCCTTCAAAGAGGACTGGGATAGGGCTCCCCCAGACCATGAAATGAAAGAGAGACCTAGAAGACAAAAGAGAAACAATCAAGGGTCAACCTCAAGTTTCGCAAATTACTGGGAACAAAAAAGGAAAAATGATAGATTATTGTAGAAGAAAGATGGGAAGAGAAAGAATAAGGTTTCTACTTGACTTACTATGATGGAAATATTCAAACTCTGTACTTGCTTGCTCAAGCTTCTTTTGTAGGTAGTTGTTGTGCTAGCAGTGGAATAATCATTGTAACTACTTCATGTTTATCTGTCTCGGTCATATTAACCAAAGCTTCTCTCAACCATTCTTTAATGTACTCCCTCATCGGAGCAACCGTTATTTTGTGCTTGGTTTTTATCTCGAATAGTTCATTCTCCATTCCTCTTATGTCTATACTTAGTTGGTGCAATGTGTCATCGATGTCATCATTCTTATTAATGTATCGAAAAAGCCACCTTTCAACCTCATCTTTGGAGAATTCTATTGAGTCGGTGAACTCACTCGCCCATGCAACCTTTAATGCTTCAAGTTGTTCTAATAATTGGTCTTTAGACACAAGTATGGTATCCATTAATAAATTTGGGCCATCTAGTTCTTTTGTAAGATCCACGAGCTTTAGAAAAAGGTCATCTCTTTTGATTTTCACAACATCTAGCTCATTCAACGTTTCTCTTAAAATTTTTATTCTTTTCAACTACTTAGTTTTATCACTTGAGTTTATTTATTTTATGGGTCCCCGCTTTTTCTTACTAAGAAGCCCTTTATTGCTTTCTCAGGGATCCCTGGGCAAAGCATATGAAGGTTTGATCTTTTGGCTTTTATCTTTTGCTAGCTACTTTTACCGTATGGGCCTTTATCCCCTTCTTCCCACAAGGCAATGTACAACCCTTTACTAGCTTGGCAAACCCAATGCTCGAACCAATGCACGGGATAGATGAGCGGGAAGATGATGGAAAATGATACGTATGGTGGGAATGGACGATGAACTTTCATGAACCCACCCAGTGGAAACTCACTCCTAAGGGAACCAACTTGCTAGGGCATTATGCCACCCCCCCAAGGTATGGAAAAGTCAAAAGGCATAAAGTCCAAGCACACCTCATGAAGCAAAAAAGAATTAAATGCACATATTCAAATGTTTTGAGTTTCAGAGTGACACATACCATGATACCCAGACTCATTAGCTCATGGAGCAAGACCCACTATTGCTTCAGGACCAGGCCCATGGGATGGATGTTGCTACTGCTAACAAGATGGAGGCACTGAAGAAGAAGGATGGGCCCTCCAGGGCGAGGCTCAAGTCAATATGGCTCTCGGTACTCCATGTCTAGGACCTGTGGGCCTCGAGACATAATATCCTTAGTTATCCCTAGGTTAGGGGATAACATCTGGCTCTAACTCAGGGACATGTGCTCACCGTAGAGTGCATGAGAACCTCAACATCTCTGGTATGAACTGTGACCTGTTAGATCTCAACAAAAATTATTAGTAATCATTTGGGGTGGTGATATCACCCCTGGCTCATATAAAATACAAGTAAATAATCATATGTACAAATGGAAATACATCTACTCTAGCATGAAATGTAAATGGTATATACAATGAATTCAAATGCCTACCTACTTACCTGCACTTACCTATGAAGTCAAGTATCTGCCTTCTGATGGGGCTTGAGGAGGTGTCCACCAACTGGTAATGGACGTCTTCTTCCTTCCAACGTGGATAAACAGTAGGAATCATTGACTGACTTCCTTCCAACTCTGAATGGACCAAGCCAAAATTGTGCACTTCCTTTGACATTAGTAAGATATCCCTTCTTTGTATCCCACATCCAGACGATATCCACCTCTTTCAAATCCTTGGTCTTAAATTTGGCTGCCTCTTGCACAACCTTGGTATATTGTCTTGAGGGAGGGGATGGGATTCTGCTGTGAAGACTTCCTATTGGGATGGTCTGATCAACATGTCATCTTCTCCTTTCTTTAGCAACTTGACAGTACCAACATCCTTGTCCTTAGATTTTTCTAGGAGTTGCTGATACTCCTCCTCCTTCGACCATTGTATTTGATCAAAGTCTTCCTCTGAAGCGAAAGGCAAATCATTAGGGGAAAATATAAGAAGACTCTCTTTGATCGGTTCATGTGTCTCGTTAGTTCCAATATCATCACCAATATTTTGCACATGTACCTTGGTCATTGACATGTTCGGGAGACGGTTTATTGTTCCATCATTCATAGGCACGTTGATATAAGTGAGATCCATCTCTAAGGTGCCTCCCAACATTGCACTAAACTTCCTGGATAACAACATTCCCCACACATCTGTGACATCCACCACCACAATATCCATGTGGATCACTCTCTCGGGGTATCTTCCAAGGCAAAGTTTGACATTCTCAACTACCCCATGAGTGGGTATGGCCCTGGACTCAAAACCGCACACATTCCTGTAAGGTCGTGTGACTTTTAGGCCCAATTTTTCCATGACCTTCAAAGACATCATGTTAGCACCTGCCCTTGAATTAAGCATACATTTGTTAAGGCATTTGTTATTAATAAGTAAGGTCATGAAGAAATGTGGATGTCCATCATACTGAACCCTAAAGTGATCTGCTTGTAACATGATAGGAGGGTCCATTGGCTCATTTGAACTTTTGAAAAAATTCTCGAAACGTTCTTTTAGCGATGGGACTTTGATGATTTCTTTTAAAGGAATGGTCACGTGCATTTTTGTCAGTGCACCTTCAAAATCAAAGTTTAAGTCAACTTTATCAGTATTGGGAGGATTTTTGGGAAGAAGTATGTTCATGGGTGGAGGTCTTGTTTGTGCAACTGCAGGGCCAGTAGAGAAAGGTTGGTTCATTCTTTTTTGCCTAGTATATACTTGGAATTCTTGCTTCTTCAACTTTTCTCTTGATTCTTGGTCAAGGTTATTTATCACCTCCATCCTAGCCTTCCTAGTTGCTTCCTTTATGCCTTCTTGATGTTCTTCAAGTGTGACATTAAGGAAATATTGAGGGTCTTCAACGGTGGGGTTAACAATGTTTGTTTGGTCATGATCACCATTGCTGAAAGGACACTCATGCTCCCAATGTGACTCATTGCATTGTAAGCACCAAGTGTTTTCATCTACTACATTTGTAGGGGCTAAAGTATTGGGAACCTCTTGATCATTCTTTGGTCTAAAAACTTGGCTCCCTTTCTGGAATTGCCCTTTGTAAGGAACCCTAAGGGCTTGTTGTTGAGTTCTTTCTAGGTTGACAATCCTAATCATCATTAGTTCTTGGGTTTTTACCATGCCATCTACAATCGGTTGTAGCTTTTCCAGGATAATGCTAATGTTTGAGGTAGGTTCAACATTGTGGACTATTTTAGGTTTAACATCCATTCTGACTCTTGGGGCTGAGAAAGGCTCAACTCTAGATGATGAAAGGTTGTATTCAATCCTTGTAGCTACCTCCTGGGCTTCTTGGATTGTTTTAGGGGCTTTATCTCTGAGGAGATATCCCAACTATCCTGCAAAGGCTTTGGTATAAAGAAAGAGAAGAAAACTATCAGAAGGATGATGGCTTACTAAGATCTTTTGCATCAAATTCTCAAACTTGTCATGGAATTCTCTAACTGTTTCATTCTCTTGTTTCACAAGGTTGTTCAGCCTTATCAACAACATGTTGGGGTCTTCCTTGACACTCCATCGTTTAAGGAAAACTTACTCCAACCTATCCATGGTTTTAATACTAGCATCAGGGAGCCCATTGTACCAACATCTAATGCCATCATGGAGGGTTGCGAAGAATAATTTCATATCTAGATCCTTAGCATCATCATTGATGACATGAAGTTGAAAGAAGGCCCATAAATTACTCATGTGATCCTCGACACTGACTACATCATTACCAGTGAATTTAGGCAACCACTTCTCATACTCAGGGGGCATTTTCCTAGGGTACCCTGGTATACCTGTCATGTCTAACGGTTTGAAGAGTTTGGATGACCATTGCTTATGGTTATTGGCTAGGTTTGGATTGATGATCTGAGTTCATGCGCTAGACATTGTGTTTAAGGGAAGATTGCCTCCAAACAATGATTTCACTACATGAGAGTTTCAGGGAGGTTTTCTTCTAAAGGACTGGGAGGGTTGGTATACCTCCCTGAGGTTTGTGGAGTTGCCAGATAGTTTTCTTGAAACTACCAAAGGGATGAGGGGATCACCCTCGGTGGAGTCGCTAGGTAAGCTTGTAAAGTAAAGGATTTTCAAGAAAGGCTTACCGAAAAGTGTCTTCTTTGAGGAGAATTGACTCAGTGTTCCCTGACAACGGTGCCAAAATGTTCGCGCAATTTGTACTTGTCCAAAAGGGAAAGGCAAATGGAGGGAAAATTGGTGTAACATGAAGTTGTCCTATCACTGTCACCTTAATAAGACACCTCTTTCTATTTAGGGGTGAAATCTCACGGGAGACGTCCCCGGTGACCTGGGGGTTTGAGAAGGCAAAGGCTGAAGTATCAAGAAAAGTTATCCCCTCTCACAAGTCACACTGATCAGAAAGTACCAAAGTTTTTCCAATATGAAGCAGTGATATGCTTAAGTGTACTTGCCCAGAACAAGACAACAAGAAAACACTATTTTGCAAGTACAATTGATGTTAGTGCTTCGTAAAACCTTGGACTTATGAATGAAAGCAAAAAGTTGATAAAAGATGAAGCAAACAGAAATCTAGAACAACAATGTATATATTATAATGGATTTGAAATCAATGCCTTCAACAAGCTTCAAAATGATAAAAAATGATGACCTAACAACAATAATATGCTAACACTTGTAAGAAGCTAATGAGGCAATGTAAAAATCAACTTTAATAATTGCTTTTAGGAGCTTTTACTGCTATAATATATGGTTGTAGGTTAATTTTGTAATAATATCAAGAATGTTAGTAGATTAGTCTAATCTAGGGTTAGGAAAGGTTAGCAAATAGCTTGAGGTTTAAGATTTAAGGGTTGTTCTCATCAATCAATCAAGTATAAGGTCTAGATCAGTGTCTTTAGGGATAATGGAGTCATGTTTTGTAGCAACAATATTGAAGGAAACAAATGATAATATGTGAGCTAAAGACAAGAGGGATAATGGTTGAGGTGTTGGTAACCCAAGGCCTCAATCAACAAACCCTAGAAGGAAAACAACTACTAGGAAGTAGGTAACCCTAGGCCCTAGCGGTTTTCGTCCTTCTTTATCTCAAGCTTGAACTAAATAAGAGCTTGATGAAGCAAATGATGTTAGAGTGCTACAATGGTAAGACTCTAGCATATGCTTCAAAGGATGGATTTTATAGCAAAATCTAGTAGGTGAAAAGCTATTGGGACAAGGACAATAACATGTGCTTAATCTCCTAGGGTTTTAAGCTAGAAATTTCATAATCTTAGTAAAATGCAAAGTAAAATACTATAACCATTCAAAGGAAAGAAGAATTGCAGAAATTCACTTACATTCACCAAGAATAATCTAGAAAATACCCTAGTTGAAGACTTTCCACCAAGAAAATGCCAAAAAACACCAATATAAGCCTCCTCCAAGAGTTGTGCACCACTTAATTTCAACCAAAGAGCCTAAAAGAGGCTGAATTTCAGACCTCACTTGTGTGAGTGAAAGAATGATGAAAAAATACAAGAGATTTATCTCTTATTTATACAATCCAAATGACCTTTAATTACAAAATTGGGTCAAAAAGGCCGACATGGCGAGTTACATCAAATATCTAGTTTTTACATAAAATTGACAAATTAAACCCTAATTTCATCTTTTTAGGGTGATGTCATGCCCCTCCTAGGGTGGTGCTAGCCTCCTTGCTAAAACGTTAGCCCTCCAAGTGAAACGTTGGGGCTCAAAACCCCTCAGGAACTGCCACATGTGCCAACCCAAACCGTCCTCAAGATGGACACCTCAATTGGGTGACGTCAAGGCTCTTAATGATGATGTCAAGGGCCTTCAAGGGCCAACATCACGGTGGGAGGGAAAGACCCCCCTAGGTCTAGGTTTGCCAAGCTGTCTCTAGTGGAACGTCCTCCTCTCTCTCTGGTGCAATCCTCTTGTATATGTCTGCCCCTGGATGGGGTCTCAGCATCTATGGAGGTCCATGGGGTCTCAACATCCATGCCCCTGGTGGGATTTTATCCCTATGGAGGTTCGAGCTAATCATCTCCCCATATGTACATGTCCATTGGGTGGGCCCTATAGCAACAACAAGTACGCCCTCCATGGAATCATAAGTCACATGGATCATAGCAATGTCAATCAAATCTAATAATCAATTTACCCAAAGATGTGCATAAAATCCCCCTTTCCCAGACAAGTGCTCAAATACATCATGCTATTATACAATCTAGGTTTGGAGAAGGTTTCAAGATGTCGTATTGGGATAATTCTCCTAGGTGTGGGATGTCTCTGGGTGAATACCAATCTAGGTCATGTAAGTGCATGAGATGGTATGGGGATGTTTGGGCAAGGGGTGCAGTGATGTCAGGGAAATGTAGGGCTTGCCTGTGGGTGCCTCTGAAGAGGGTGAGCTTCACCTTGTTCTAGATGCAAATGTTTCCTGCCCCATTCAATGCCTTTTTTCTTTTTGTCTTATTGCTTTTTCTTTCAAGAGAATAGCTAGGGGACAATGCCCTGTCATGGTGACCAGTGGTGATAGTGTTATCCATAGGCATTTAATGAAGATGAGAAGGTTGGCTCGTGATGAGACCCCTTTCTATTGTCTATGCTACCAAGGGCCACTACCTTGGCATGGTGACCAGCTGAACAATAGTGTCATACCTTTACATGTCCATGGACCTAATAGGCTGGCTCGTGATGACACCCCCTATCCTCCAACTAGGTATTGAGTTTATTTATTTTATGGGTCCCTCCTTTTTCTTACTAAGAAGCCTTTTATTGCTTTCTTTGGGATCTCTGGGTGAAGCATCTGAAGGTTTGATCTTTTGGATTTTATCTTTTTCCAGCTACTTTTACCCTCTAGGCCTTTATCCCCTTCTTCCCACAAGGAAAGGTACAACCCTTTACTATCTTGGCAAACCCAATGCTCGAACCAATGCAGGGGATAGATGAGCGGGAAGATGATGGAAAATGACAAGTATGGTGGGAATGGACGATGAAATTTCATGAACCCACCTAGTGGCAACTCACTCCTAAGGGAACCAACTTGCTAGGGAATTTTGTCACCCCCCAGGTATGGACAAGTCAAAAGGCATAAAGTCCAATCACACGTCATGAAGCAAAAGAGAATTAAATGCGCATATTCAAATGTTTTGATAATCAGAGTAACACATACCATGATACCCGGACTCATTACCTCATGGAGCAAGACCGACTGCTACTTCAGGACTAGGGCGATGGGATGGATGTTGCTGCTGGTGACAAGATGGAGGCGCTGAAGAAGAAGGATGGGCCCTCTAGGGCCATACTCAAGTCAATATGGCTCTCGGTAGTCCATGTCTAGGACCTGTGGGCCTCGAAACATAATCTCCTTAGTTATCCCTAGGCTAGGGGATAACACTACCAACTCTTCATAATTTCAACTGGGTTCTTTTTTGTAGTGAACTATTATACAAGTGACCTATTTATTAACAAATTGGTATTCTCAAACTTGTAGATGGTATGGATGGAATATGTTTTGTATGAACCAATCTCACTTCCAAAATATATTTGGTTGTTTATGGTATTGACTATTTTCACAAGCCATTGAATCACATCTAAGCATGGAAATAGTTATGTTTTGCTTCTAGTGAGGCCTAATTGGTTTGAAGAAATGAAACATCTATTTTTACCTTGAAGTGTCTTCCTATTAGGTAAGTAAGTCATTACTTCATTGCATGTAGTACAGATAATATTTCCTTATTGTAAATGGGGTCAAGGGACCTTCCTTCTTGTATTAAAACTACACCAATGCCATGCTTTGGTGCATCACAATCCACAATAAAGGCTTTGTGAAGTTAGGTGGCTAAAACTTGAGTGCTACACATGGCCTCCTTAAGTTTCTCAAAAGCTTTAGTTGCATCTTGAGTACTAGAAAATGCCTCCTTCTTCAATAATGATGTTAGAGGCACTCCTATTTCACCATAGTTCTCGAGAAACATGTAATAATATTCCTTCAACCCTAAGAATCCCTTAAGATTCTTGAAGGTTTTAGGAATTGACCATTCCGCCACAGCTTTAATTTTGTTAGGATCTAACTTGATGCCCTCATGAGATACAATATTTCCAAAACATTCTATTTTTTGAACCCTAAAGGAAATTCTTAGCATATAATTTTCATTCCTTCAATAGTGGCAAGGGATCGAAAAAAAATTTCATCAACTTTGAAATGTGGAAGGTGCATTAGTAAGGCCACAAGGCATCACCGAAAGGTCATAATGACCTTTATCTATTCTAAATTTTTTTGGGGGAATATATTTTTCCCTCATTCTAATTTGATGATATTCAAGACAAAGATCCAACTTCATAAAGAAAACCGCTCCATGCAATTCATCAATAACAAGAATAAGAAAGTTATCTTTAATTGTAACCTTGTTGACTTCTTTGTAATTTGGAAACATGTGACATGGAGAGTCTTTTTTGTAAACCATCACCACTGAGAGAAAGCACTTTGACTTAGCGATGATGCTATCCTCAGCATGTCTTGTACCATACATTCAATCTCACTCCTATGAGCATAGGGATGCTTGTAACGACATATGTGAGGAGGGGGGCTCCCTCGAATGAGATGGATAACATGATCATTTTCTTTGATAAGTCGAATAACTTTGGGGATCTCAGCAAATACCTTGGAATGATTTTCAATAACTCTTCGGAGATCCAAGGGTAGAGAGAGGGATCAAATGATTAAACATCTAGTGAGAATAATTGTAAAATTACCCTTGAGTGTCCCCTTTTTATTAGTTTTATTTTGTTTTTGGAGCATATAAATTTTGATGGTCTCCCTTAAATTCTTTTTAGTTTAATTTCCTTGCCTTTCAAGAAAAATCTCATGAAATCTATGGAAAATTTAGTCATTGTTCCCAATGGTTTTAACCATTGGATCTCTATGATCACGTCATCACCACCAATTGGGATTGAAATCTTTGGGTTGTACAAGAAGTAATTTTCCATAGTAAGCTTAATACTATGGCACTTCCTTGCACATTCTATAATATTTCCATCTCCAATCATTACTTGAAATTTTGGTGTTAGAGAAATAAAGAATTGAGAATTTTGTTAATATGTGCTTAATAATATTATGTGTAATACCATATTCAATCAACATTATTGCATTTTATTTCTTGATACAACCCTATACCTTGAGAGTTTTTGGAGCTCTAATGTGTGAAAAGTATGATAAGATATCGTGGGAATAATCTTTGTTGGTTCTAGACCTTGAGAATGTTCTAGCTCTTATTATTCTTTCTCTTCACAATCTATGTAAATGAGATTTTTTCTCACCATACTTATACACCTTATTGTAATTTATATTACAATTGAAACATAGACCCCTTGCTCTTCTTTCATCCATTTGTTGAGGTGTCAACCTTGTAGGTTGATTGAGGTTAGTATAGGCAGTATCATGATAGATATAGGTGTTAATGGTGTAGTATACCTAGAACAGTTAAAAGAACAAGCAAATATACTGCACAAGTAGTAAGAACATCAAATATAGAGAAGAAATATAATATTGATACCACAAAAAGCTTAGTTCACTTTCATATTCGAGGGGGAAACCTACAAATGAGCAGAGCTCTCTTACAATAATTCTCAACAACTTACAAGAGAGATGCATTCTTTAAATACAGTTCACAACCAAAAATACCAAGGGCCAATACCATGAGCGAATACCAAGGGCCAATACCACGAGCGAATACCAAGGGCCAATACCAAGGTTCGATACCATGGGTTACCCATAACTAATTTATAACATTCCACTAACCAACTTCCTAACTACATGTGGTCTCGATAATAATGAGGGTTGACCACTTATTACAATGGCAACTAAATAATGACTAACTACGAGGGGTCATGGTCGGATCCTAATATGCCCTCCCCCTTCAAAAGCAATCATGTCCTCAAGGATGAAGATGTGGAAACTATTGCAGGATGGTAGTCGGTTCCCACGTTGCATCCTATGGAGATGTATCCTTCCATTTGATCAACACTTCTTTGATAATGTGGCCTCGTAGGTGACACTCTCACATGTTGAAGACAGATTTGGGCTGCAACCAAATGGAGCTTTCTTCATCTAGTTTAGGTAGGATGGTTTGAACCCGGCAATTCTAACCCACCACTTGCTACAAATAGAAAACATGGAACACCAGATGTATTTTGGAGGCAATTAGAAGTGAAAGTTTGTAGGAAAATTGACCAATTCCTTTGAGAATTTGATAGGGGCCATAAAATTTGGGTCTCAACTTGTGATGGCCTTGAGATTTGAGTGATGTTTGCTTGTAAGGTTGGAGTCGACGAAACACATAATACCTCTTGGAAAACCCTTTAGGAGCATTGCTGGTCAGCTTGTTGCTCCATATGATTTTGTTTCATGTGAAGGTTTTCCTTTAGATCCGCGAGAGTAATTTACCTACCTTGAAACATCTCATCAATAGATTGGACCTTTGATGTGCCTGGAAGATAAGAAGTTACTATAGGGGGTTGTGGGCCATACACCATTTCATATGGTGTCATTTTGGTGGTTGTATGATAAGAAGTGTTGTACCACCATCCTGTCAGTGGTAACCATTGCAACCACTGATGTTGTTTGTCTAAAATAAAACAACACAAATAAGTTTCCAAACACTTATTGACCACTTATGTTTGACCATATTTCTGTGGGTGGTATAATGTGCTCATGTTCAATTGCATGCCCTGTAATTTGAATAATTCTTGCCAAAAGGTGTTGGTGAAGGTCGGGTCACGGTCATATACAATGGATGTGGGCATGCCATGCAGGTTGAAAATATGATCAATGAAAACTTGTGCAACTAGAGCTGGTGTAAAAGGGTGTGGTAAGGTACAAAAATGTGCATACTTGGAGAGACAGTTGACCACTACATTATAACTGACTTGTTACTTGATTTAGGAAGGCCCGCTATAAATTCCATGGAGATGTCAGTCCAAATATAAGTTGGAATGGGTAACGGCTGGAGAGCTCTGGGCATATTGACAGTTTCCCCTTTATGACATTGACAAATATCACATTCGGTGACAAAGGTGAGGATATCCTTCTTCATACCTTCCCGAAAAAAGAGCGACGAGAATGAGCATAGGTCTTTTGGAATCTTGACTGACTCGCAAGAGCAGAAGAATGCAACTCATTTAATATCCTTGGATTGAGTGTTGAATCCAGAGACATAACCAAGTGATCCTTATATCTGAGTACATTGGCCGGCCAAGTATATCCGGTGGGAGGATTAGTGTTAGTTTGAAGTCGTTGAATTATCTGGTAGATAGTGGGATGGGTGAGCCATTCATGTCGAACTTCATCAATCCAATGAGAGATTGGCAAGGGTAGATAAAAGAGGGAACCTTCATCTTCATATTGTCTAGACAATGCATCTACCACAACATTGTATTTTCCTTTCTTATAGATGATCTCATAATCATATCCCAACAATTTGGTCAACCACTTATTTTGTTCTAGGGATGAAAACCTCTGCTTGAGGAAATACTTGAGAATATGGTGATTGGTTTGATCTGAAAATGATGCCCCAATATATATGGTCGCCAAGTGTGCACAACATGGATAATGGCCATCATTTCCTTTTCATATGTAGATTTTCCCAAATTGCGACCACTTAAAGCATGGCTAGTGAAAGCAAGAGGTCGACCATCTCAGGTGAGAACTACCATAATGGTGGAATTTTTTTTCTGTAATATTCGGTGAGGCCAAGGAAATCTCAAAGGCTTTTCAAGGTATTAGGACATGGATAATCTTGCATGGCTTGAATCTTGTTGGGGTCCACGCGTACTCCATCACGACCGACAATGTGTCCCAAGTATTCGACCTCACTTGTCCCAAAGGAACACTTGGACTTTTTGACAAACAATTGATGGTCCCGTAACAATTGGAGTAATTTGTCCACATGTTGAATATGGGAATCCCAAGTGCGACTGTAAATAAGAATGTCATCAAAGAAAACAAGAACAAATTTCCGAAGGTAGGGATTCAAGAGTTTATTCATGA
>JASDQU010372219.1:42515-64601 GCA_032191745.1 Picea mariana | reverse complement strand
TCAATAGATTGGACCTTTGATGTGCCTGGAAGATAAGAAGTTACTATAGGGGGTTGTGGGCCATACACCATTTCATATGGTGTCATTTTGGTGGTTGTATGATAAGAAGTGTTGTACCACCATCCTGTCAGTGGTAACCATTGCAACCACTGATGTTGTTTGTCTAAAATAAAACAACACAAATAAGTTTCCAAACACTTATTGACCACTTATGTTTGACCATATTTCTGTGGGTGGTATAATGTGCTCATGTTCAATTGCATGCCCTGTAATTTGAATAATTCTTGCCAAAAGGTGTTGGTGAAGGTCGGGTCACGGTCATATACAATGGATGTGGGCATGCCATGCAGGTTGAAAATATGATCAATGAAAACTTGTGCAACTAGAGCTGGTGTAAAAGGGTGTGGTAAGGTACAAAAATGTGCATACTTGGAGAGACAGTTGACCACTACATTATAACTGACTTGTTACTTGATTTAGGAAGGCCCGCTATAAATTCCATGGAGATGTCAGTCCAAATATAAGTTGGAATGGGTAACGGCTGGAGAGCTCTGGGCATATTGACAGTTTCCCCTTTATGACATTGACAAATATCACATTCGGTGACAAAGGTGAGGATATCCTTCTTCATACCTTCCCGAAAAAAGAGCGACGAGAATGAGCATAGGTCTTTTGGAATCTTGACTGACTCGCAAGAGCAGAAGAATGCAACTCATTTAATATCCTTGGATTGAGTGTTGAATCCAGAGACATAACCAAGTGATCCTTATATCTGAGTACATTGGCCGGCCAAGTATATCCGGTGGGAGGATTAGTGTTAGTTTGAAGTCGTTGAATTATCTGGTAGATAGTGGGATGGGTGAGCCATTCATGTCGAACTTCATCAATCCAATGAGAGATTGGCAAGGGTAGATAAAAGAGGGAACCTTCATCTTCATATTGTCTAGACAATGCATCTACCACAACATTGTATTTTCCTTTCTTATAGATGATCTCATAATCATATCCCAACAATTTGGTCAACCACTTATTTTGTTCTAGGGATGAAAACCTCTGCTTGAGGAAATACTTGAGAATATGGTGATTGGTTTGATCTGAAAATGATGCCCCAATATATATGGTCGCCAAGTGTGCACAACATGGATAATGGCCATCATTTCCTTTTCATATGTAGATTTTCCCAAATTGCGACCACTTAAAGCATGGCTAGTGAAAGCAAGAGGTCGACCATCTCAGGTGAGAACTACCATAATGGTGGAATTTTTTTTCTGTAATATTCGGTGAGGCCAAGGAAATCTCAAAGGCTTTTCAAGGTATTAGGACATGGATAATCTTGCATGGCTTGAATCTTGTTGGGGTCCACGCGTACTCCATCACGACCGACAATGTGTCCCAAGTATTCGACCTCACTTGTCCCAAAGGAACACTTGGACTTTTTGACAAACAATTGATGGTCCCGTAACAATTGGAGTAATTTGTCCACATGTTGAATATGGGAATCCCAAGTGCGACTGTAAATAAGAATGTCATCAAAGAAAACAAGAACAAATTTCCGAAGGTAGGGATTCAAGAGTTTATTCATGAGACTTTGGAAGGTAGAGGGAGCAAAGGAATTACCAAGAACTCATAGTGGCCTTCATTAGTTCTAAAAGCGGTCTTTGAAATATCTGCTTCCTTCATCCGAATCTAGTGATAACCGTAGTGAAGATCCAATTTGGTAAAAAAACAAACACCCTAGAGCTCATCCAACAAATCATCAATGACATGAATGAGAAACTTATACTTAATGGTCAATTTATTAAGGGCACAGAAATATGGACACATGCACCAAGAACCTTCTTTCTTTAGGACCATTATAACCGAGGATGAGTATGGGCCGGTACTTGGGGGAATTACCCCGACTTCCAATAATTCATGAACTATTTTGTCTATTTCTTTTTTTAGAAAAAGGGTACCTATAGGGGCGTACAATGGGGGATGACTGTCAGGAAGGAGAGGGATGTTGTGATCATGCTCACTTCGGCATGGGGGTAATTCATTGGGTGTCTCAAAAACCCGGTGGTATTTGTCCAGGACGAGTTGTAGGTCGTGATGGATTGTTGAGGATGATGGTTCTTGTACCTGGATGGAATTAAATTGGGTAATAACCCCATGATGACCTTTCTTCAAGACTTTTCTCCATTTTGTGAGAGATGATAATTTCTGGGGACCCAACATGCAAGCCACGAAGAGTATAGGTGTGAGCCTCTTGTGTAAATTGCATATATAATCCATGATAATCCATGGTAATCGGTCCCAAAGTGAACAACCATTCAACAACCAAAACAATACCACATCCACCCATGGAAATGGAAAACATGTGATTTTTTAGGGTATAATCGTGCATTTTTAGTTTGACATTATCACAGTGAACCCCACATTTCAATGTACCACCATTAGCTATGAGAATTTGAAAATTCAAAATTGGTCAAATAAAACAATTGAAATCCTTGACGACCTGATGATGAATAAAATTATGTGTGCTGCCACTATCAATCAACACTACTACCGACCATTGTTTGATGTATTCTTTGATCTTTAATGTATGCGGAGCAGAAATACCAGCAAGGGCATGGAGATATATGACATGTTCTTCCGGTTCCATAAGAGGTGCAGCGATGTCCGAGAGGGGCGGAGTGGGCTCAATATCCTCTGGCTCGAGGGCCTCATCTGACATTCGGTTCTATGACCCATCAATTGGGAAGACCTTCTGTTCACGACATTTATGTCCTGGCGCATATTTGTCATCATAGTAATAACAAAGCCCTTGTTTCCTACGTTTTGCCATTTATGTTGGAGACACTTTTTGAACCTTCAAGGTTTGAGTGGGAGTAGTTGTAGCCCCTGGACGAGGATGATTGAGGACTGAAGGATGAAAGGGTTGGGCCTGAAGAGTGGTCTCAGCTTCTAATGCTAATTTGCAAGCTTGCAACCAAGTAATAGGATGATGCATGGAAACATGAGCATGAATTGCCTCCTTTAAGGGACTTATGAAACATTGAAGATAGAATTCATCAGATAATCCCTCATTTATTATAGCTAGCTATTCAAATGTTGTAATGAAATTGGTGAGCGACCCTTTTTGTTCAACTTGGTGAGGCGCCCCAAATAATGAGATTCTCGATCAAAACACGCACAAATAGCTTTGGTGAACATGTTCCAATTGGGATGGCATGGATATCATTTCTTATGCCACTGCCACCATTACCAGTGTTCTTGATCTAAGTATAGAACGCCTACATGGATTTTGGTGTCATCATCCTTAATATTATGGAGGGATAAGTAGTGTTCCAGTTCGAAGACCTACCCAACTAGGTCAAATCCATCAAATTTATGCATCTCCACTTTTGGAAGCTTATTCCAAGAGTTGGGAGAACCCCAAGGAGAGTGGGAATGATGAGTATTGTCATAATGAGAATAATGATGGGCTTTAGAGTGGTACTCTATTTGCTTACCCTTGTCAAGCAATCCAAGGTGTTGGCTACTGGAATTCAGGTTGGTCTTGATGTTATCCATGTCTGAAAAGTGCTTATGGAGATGGCTAAGGTCCCCTAGGGTCTGTTTGATCCTAGAGACATCGTGATGTAGTTGGTTTACCTTATTGTCCCATTCTTCCGTAGTCTAAGAGCGGGTGGTAGCACCCATTGTCGAAGCTTAAGGAGAGTGCTACCACAAAGATCAACACGAGATAAGAAGTGTGATAGGCTAAGTTGCAAATAAGAGAGTCGGGAAGGAGATCGAGTCCACAAAAAAATCTTAAAATTGATAGGGATCACTGCGATCAGGGTGAAAAAAGGAAGCCAATGGGATAGGTCGTAAACAAGGGGTAAGGGGGTCAGTTCCAAAAAAATGATGAAAAATGATAGGTACATTTCGACCATGTCCAAAAGAGAAAGCCAATGGGATAGGTCTCAAATAAGGGTGTTGTCAGTCCCATAATTTTTTTTACTCTTGCGGAGTTATATTCCGAGATGAATAATTCTGGAGAGTTAGAATATCCAAATTCTTAACAGGAAGAAAGATGTAGTAATTTCACAACCAGAATGCAAAAGACTAGGTTGAGCGACAATGGATCTTGTCTGTGCTCTTTGATCATTGTTCTTTTTCTATTCTATGTCTTTCCCAAGGGTTACGGTTTATTTCAAGGTACCTACAGACAAGGGTTTTCCCTACGATATAGCTCTCTGATATACGTGTAGGGTCGAGAGTAGTACTCGACCCAATATCTAAGGGCACCAACTAAGGAGGCTCGACCGTACCCTTAGTCGTACTACCGGAATACCTAGGTACTAGAGAGTATCTTCTCGATTTTTGTTCTTATTGACACTATAATAGTTAGGCGATCGATCGGTTGAGCTAGGCGGGTTCCAGGATGCCTGGGGGCTAGTCCGTGCACATGTGTTGTCTGATGCGCTACCACTCGAAGGGGTACCAACCGGGGTTACAATGGTGGCCAAAAGATGTGCGCTTAAAAACCACTTGTATTTCCTACATGCATGCTTCCCCAAACGCGTATTTGTGCGCTAAACGACGGATATTTGTGGTTTATCAATGCCAAAACACGCCGCTACCCTGGAAAAAAAAATCTCCCACACTTCCTACCCAATAAAGTGCTTTGATACCACTTGTATTATACCTGGAATAGTTAACAGAACAATCAAATATACTGCAGAAGTAACATGGACATCAAATATAGAGAATAAATATAATATTGATACCACATAAAGCTTAGTTCACTTGCCTCCTCGAGGGGGAAACCTCCAAATGAGTAGAGCTCTCTTATAATAATCCTCAACAACTTACAATGGAGAGATGCATTATTGAAATACAATTCACAACCAAAATTACCACGAGCCAATACCATGAGTTATCCATAACTATTTTATAACATTCCACTAACCAACCTCCTAACTACTTGTGGTCCCAATAATAATGAGGGTTGACCACTTATTACAATGACAACTAACTAATGACTAACTACAAGGGGTTAGGGATGGATCCTAACAAATGACGACCCTTTTACTAGCCATATATTTACCTTCAAATCTCTTTCCCACATTGAAATCCTTATCCAAGGATTTAGGATGAAAGAGACATCCCACGTTGAGTGTTAAGACACCCATAAATAGATCCATCAATTTATCCTATAGAATATCCTTTTCTTTAAGACTCAACTTCTGAAATGGTTGAATGGACTTGTAATTGAACCTTTTTCCCTAAGGTTTATCAATTAACTAAAAAAGGGTGTCGCTCAAACTATACCATAATACACTACTAGTTCTTTAGTAAAGATGAACCAAGAGACAACAGTGTCCTTTTGCAGCCACAAATCCATTTGTGCCACAAAAAATGATCAAGTAGAAGCCTTCATAGTAGGATTTATAACAAATTGCACTGATGAAACCAAGGGTTGAGACTTATGCCTCAAAGAGTATGGAGTCGAATCATTCTTGACCACATAGGTCTTTCCTTCATGGGGAAGGAGAGTTGTCGCATGAATTTGCACAAGATTTCCATCATTCTATCCAACCGAGGGCATCTTGGGAGAAGGTTATAATCAACCTCAACATCTAGGACAAAAAACTAAGTCAAAACATTTTTGGGCACAAGTGTTGATACCAGGTCCATTGCCCTGACACACTTGGTTTCATATTTGTTGAATAATTGGATTTGTTGAATCCCTTATGACACTTATGATGGCAATTTTGAATTGTCTCCATAAGTAATTTTGGAGGTTGTTTTTTTTGAAGTCGTTATCAAAAGAACCTTTTACCAATAGTTCAAAACCATTGTGAAAATTAGCTTTAACAAAGACTTCTAGAAAATCACTGCGAAAATTCATCCTTTAAATACAATTATAACCACATTTAAAAGCACTATGATGAATACAGTTATAACCACAATTAAAAGCACTCTAATAAAATTTTCTAAAGATGATTATTGGCTGCTATGAAAAACACATTTGACAATATTTCATAAACCATTGCTAAAAGTTTTTGTTTTATTAACTAAAATATTTTTAGGGAAAACTTATTTAATGATAGATATGCATAACACTATCCATAATGCTAATTTTAGTGACTATCTAAAGATTTATAATATTGGCTATATAATCATATGGTTGACCATATGGCTTTTATAGCAGATTATATTGTTGAATAAGGTCTTTTGAGTCTAACATTTTTTAAATTGGAAAACATTAAAACATAATGTCTAAATGTTTAGATATATGAATTTTTAACTCTCTACACATTTGTGAAACCACAAAAATACATGAGATGCATGATGTATCTACTTGAGCATTGCATAAAGTCTTTTATCACTTTTATTCAAAACAAGTTTTTTTTTTTGTTTGTATTCATTTTTTAAATTAATAATTATTCACATTATAAAATCATATCAATCTTTTAATGAGTGATCGATATAAGTCATTCCATCGACACTCCTTAATGTTATATTGACACTAGTAATAGTAATATAACGTCGAGCAATTAACGTTTGGGTTTTTTTTCTGCCAATAAAAATATTTTGATGTTTGTATTGACATTCGAAGTTCATTTGCATCTCTTAACTGCCATACATCTCGTCATATCGTAGATGACACGGAGAATGTAGAAAGTGTATTGGATGCACTTAATGTTCTAGTGGAACAAAAGCATGGACCATTGTTTGAGATCAAATAATTTGGCATGACTCTTGAAGACTTGAAATTACATATAGGTTGACATTGTTTCGTTTGATTCATCAAAAATATGAAATAAGTGTTATATTTGAATTTGACATTTTAAAGTTTTTTTTAGGGAACACAACAATATGGAGAGTTAGTTTTTGCATTCAAGTTTTAATCATCATTCATTATTATTAGTCCTTGTCGAAGGTTTAAAGGGATTATAGTAATCGATTCATCGTTGATTTCATAATAGTTTTTCTTTTGATTATATATTTTTTCCATATCTTTAATGTTGAACATAGAAAACTCAATTTTTTTTTTTTATATAATAAAAAAAACTTATTCTTCGTAATTTGATTGGAGAATATATATGAACTCTTATTACAGGCTTCATTATTCCCAAGGTTTTATTTTTTCTTTCTTCCTAATGTTTTATTATTATAACCTAAGTTTGCTCGACACAATGCAATTTTTCAATGTGAGATAACCTAAGTTTTCATCTAATGCAATTCAATTTAACTTTATTGAAACTATTTGTCAGGTGGTCTTTAAATAGACTATAATATCACACTTTGAAAAATGATCAGTTCCTTAAATAGATTTCCAGTTCCTTAAATAAAATGACAACTGACAATCGCTACCGCCTATTGCTCTATTATTCACCGCCTTCTATAGATGCACAATATCTATGTTTTCTTTCTTATATACTTTGATATTCACCGTCTTCCATAGTTGCTTTGTTATTCAATGCTTTCCATAGATTCTATATGTTTCCAATATACAATTGCTTGCATAATAGAGGTTGATTACTTTTCTTTGCTCCTGAACATATTGTTCATTTCTCACGTCTTCTCTATTTGATGAAATCAACAGATGAAAAAGAAGCAAGCACTCTGAGCTTTCACTCATTCCTTGTTGATGGCTTGTTGTGGAGATAATCAATGATTGTATCTTCAACCCTGCAAACAATTACGTAGGGATGAAAATACATGTAAATATTATTCTAAATTAAGCTTCACCATTTCAATTTTTTCTGTTATTTGCATCCATTGATATGTAAAGTATATACTACTGTACAGGTTTAGGAGAACTATTAAATGTATACCATATTCAACCATGGGATTTGTTGAGCTAATACAATGGATGGTTACATCTCCCATTTTAGTTTTTCCAAATTATACGAGCTCCTGGAGGCTACCTTACTACTGTATGCTGAAGGAATCAATATTTCTTCCACTCAATCTAATGGATGGACAAGAGAAAGGGTTTTTAGTGCTGGTTTCAGTAAGGAGAAGGTCCAGGATTGGGATTCAATTTGACCAATACTCTTAGATTTGGTATAGATTTGGTTCTCCTTCTCTTCTGAACTCACTATGTGATTTATTTCTATTTGATATGACAATAAATCAGTTTCTTGACTTCTATTTCGTATCTGAAATATATTTATGGAATGGATAGGATCATGATAATTCTATTGATAAGGTCTCTTCAACCTTTAACATTGCCTACGTACCCGCTTGACCTCTCCAAATAATATATATAAAATAGGGATCTAGATTCTATACTCTCGCCTACTCCCGACTTTATTAGCTTTATTATTGTTTAATGTTGAAATTCATTCAAAGGGGAGCACTCAATTCCTCACCCTACTTACAGTTAGGTGAGTGGATCTACCCCTTAGAGGCTCATATCATGCTTGGGAAAATTAAAATATAGAGAGAATAAAACAAAGCAATTCACCCTAGTTAACAAAGGAAACAAAAGATAGATTGTTCAACCAGAATAATGAAGAGTATACTATTCATAAACCTCCTTGCCCCTACATCCACATGATCCGTAAACCAGGTAAAGGCTTTGTAGGAATGGTGTAGGCACGGGAAGATGGCTCCATAGACCAATTAATTTATGATGGTGCAATAGGAGCAATCATAAGACTCCCATATGGAGAAGTTGGCGTTAGTATCGCCACCACAGTTTCCTTCTAGATAGGCTTAAACCACATTTATTAAGGTAGGTCTCTATTCATTCTCTAGATTCTTTAGATTCATTTAGGAAGAATTAACACATTGTTCTCAATTGAGGAGGAAATCCTCCATCCATATCCTAAACCATTCTCTCCTCCATCCATATCCTAAACCATGCCTATATCAAGAGGGAATGATTGGGGTCGGAGGTGGAAAGTAAAGTTACGACCAACCAACCAGCCATAACCACAGAGCGATCATCTTTATCTCTAGCCATAGTTACAAATATGTGTCCGTAATGCAATTATTTGTACCTTGTGAGATATAGGACCTTGCGTGTGTTGTGCCAAACCAAAGGCATGAACTCTTCTTCGATGCTATATGATTGGCTAGTTGGACCAAAAAGTCAGTTTCTTGTACTTTAAATATGGAATTAAAAAACTTGCTTAAGGCTAGCCAACTATGATAGTTCTATGCCAATGTAGAAAAGAAATTGAACATACCAGGGTTGATTGTAGAAGTCAGACCTTCCCTCCTCCTTACCATTCGGGCTTCCTTCTGCTTCCCTTCCTTGCTGTCACATCTAATTGTTCCATAGCTTAAGGCGATATTTAAGCCAAAGTCAGGGGAGAATTGATTAAATTAAGATTGAGAGTTGGGATAGTTGGTGAGACTGAACCGTGCTCCATATTGGACTATGCAATTATTTTGACTCAGATAAATCTATTGTTTCACAACCTAGTTTTGTTGCCATCGTGAAATAGAACTACTCAGACTGGGTGACACAAAAGCGATTGGTTGTGACCTACCAACCAAGAGCGATTTTCATCCTAACAAAAAGGCAAAGCAATTGTTACAGGCCTAGCCCCATGGATAATCAGGGTGTATGTAAACTCTGTCCATCCCATATCACATTTTTTCCTATCCAATTCCCTCAAATATTTTCGAGAGTGAAGATTGAGAGAAGGCATGAATGAGAGTAAGAAAGGGTGACAACAACTCTTGGCTCTGCTTGATGAGTCGTTGTAATAAGTGAGCACTTGGCTTCGTTATGGCCTACCTGTGTTACATCATGGGAAACTAACTAATATGTGATAACCCAAGGGTAAGCCACTTGTTGTCGCAAATACCAAACGTGTACACCAACCATTTAATCACATGCCAACTTCACGCATTTCCTTTGATGAATTTCCCAGTGAGGTTTGATTGGGGGAACAATAATGCTAGGGGTGAGGAAAAAAAAGTGTGTGTGTGTGTGTATATATATATATATATTCTCCAAAGAAATATTGAATATGAAATCAATTGATGCTTTCCTATATATAAGCATCAATTGATTTCATATTCAATATGTCTTTGGAAATCAAGTTTGGTTCAACTAGCCACTGGAACCAAAAGGAGAGTCCATGAGGTGGTCAAAAGTTGTTCCATAAGTCTTAATGGTGTGAATACTAGTGTTGATCTAAATATCATACCATTGGGGTCTTATGATATTCTAATTGGAATGAATTGGTTGGACAAGCATCATGTGCTCGTAGATTGTCATAGCAAGACATTTACATGTCTTGATGGAGATGGAAAACAAAGCATTGTGAAAGGAGTTCCAAGACCCATCTTTGTAAGGGAGATTTCAGAATAACAGCTGAAGAGATGTTTCAGAAAAGGATATCAATTGTATGCAGCCCATGTGGAGGAGCCAAAAGATATAAAGGGGCCAAGCCTTGAAGATTTCTCGATACTACAAGAATTTGAGGATGTATTCCAAGAAATACCAGGGTTTCCACTAAAAAGGGAAATAGATTTCTCTATTGATCTAGTGCCAAGAGCTGCCTCGGTGTTAAAAACACCTTACAGAATGAGTACGCCCAATTTAAAAGAATTACAAATGTAGTTGGAGGAATTACTGAAGAAAGGGTACACACGCCCAAGTGTTTCACCTTGGGGAGCACCAATACTCTTTGTAAAAAAGAAGGATGGAACGTTGAGGTTGTGTATCGACTTTCGACAACTGAATAAGTCCACTATCAAGAACAAGTATCCTCTACCTAGAATTGATGACCTCTTTGATCAACTAAGAGGAGAAAAGATGTTTTCAAAGATAGACTTGAGATCAAGATACCATCAGGTAAGAATCAAGGAAGAAGACATCCATAAGACAACTTTTAGAACTAGGTATGGGCATTATGAAATTGTAGTGGTGCCACTTGGATTGTCCAATGCACCAACTGTCTTTATGTGCTTAATGAATGGCATATTCAAAAATTACTTGGATAAGTTTTTCATAGTATTCCTGGATGACATATTTGTCTATTCTAAGTCTGAAGAGGAGCATGAACATCACCTAATATTAGTATTGCAAGTTGTATGCCAAGCTAAGTAAGTGTTCTTTTTATCAAGAACATATCCATTACTTGGGGCACATTATTTCAGAACATGGTATAACAATGGATCCATAGAATATTGAAGCCATTAGAGGATGGCCCGCGCCCAGGAATGTTTCAGAAGTCAGATCTTTTATGGGGTTATCCGGTTACTACAGAAGGTTTGTAGTCGGGTTCTCTAAAATCACTCATCCCATTACTTCTTTGCAAAGGAATGTAATTACATTTGAATGGACAACTGAATGTGAATAAAACTTTAATTTGTTGAAGGAGTTACTCACTAGTGCACCTGTGCTAAAAATTGCTGACCCAAATGAAAGTTTTGTGGTATGTACATATGTGTGCAAGGAAGGACTTGGTGGAGTCCTCACTCAAAATGGACATGTCATTTGTTATGAGTCCAAAAATATTAAAGAGAATGAGAGGAACTATGCCACACATGACTTGGAGCTTTTTTTCATTTTTCACGTGTTGGAGATGTGGAGGCATTATCTCATGGGAAAGAGATTCAAATTAAGAACAAACCACAATGGTTTGAAGTATCTTTTTGAAGAACCAAATTTGAATGCCAGGGAAATAAGATGGCTGGAATTTTTAAGGGAATAGGACTTCGATATCAAGCATATCAAAGGAAAATAAAATAAAGTTTTCGATGCACTTAGTAGAAGAGTGCATCTCATGCATGCTACAACTGTCAGTATGCATCAGTCGGATTTGAAGAGCAGAATTTCAGATGTTGTTGTTATAGATCAACATTAACTACAAGTAAAGGAAAGCTTACATCAAGGAGATGTACAACAAAAAATCAAAGAGTATGAGATAAAGGAAGATGGACTACTTATGCATAAAAATAGAATTTATGTTTCTAGTTCCAGAGAACTTAGTAATTTGGTATTAAAGGAAATGCATAATGTTCCATATGCTGGACATCTCGGTTACCAGAAAACAATTACAACAGTAAGAAGCCAATTCTTTTGGCCGGGCATGAAAAAGGATGTTTCTGATTACATCGCCAGATGTATGGAATGTAAGAGAGTAAAGGTTGAGCATAGACACCCAATGGGTTTTCTATAACCATTACCAATTCCAGAGAAGAAATGAGAAGCGATAACCATTGATTTTATAATAAAGTTGCCAAGGACAACAAAGCAACATGATTCAATCATGGTAGTGTTTGATACATTGACCAAGGTTGCTCATTTTGTTCTTGTGAAAACAACTCATACAACAACTAATATTGCAGAAATTTACATGAGGGAAATTGCTAGGTTGCATGGGATACCTAGGACAATTGTCTTAGAGAGAGACACTAAGTTTACTTCAAATTTCTGGAAGGGATTATTTAAAGGATTTGGTACAAATCTAAACTTTAGCACAACATACCTCCCGTAGTCAGATGGGCAGACAGAGAGGGTTAACCGAGTAATCAAAGACATATTGAGAATGTATGTGATGGATAAGCCATCTAAGTGGGAAGATTACTTACACTCGGTTGAGTTTGCCTATAATAATGGGTATCAAGCTACATTGAAGATGAGCCCATTTGAAGCCTTGTATGGTAGAAAATGAAGTACTCTAGTAATTTGGGTGAACCCAACAGATAGAGTGGTACTTGGGTCAAAATTTCTCAAGGAGATGGAAGACCAGATGGTTAAGATTAAGCAGAATTTAAAGACAACTCAAGATAGACAGAAGGTTTATGCCAACAAGAATAGGACAGTAAGAGAATTTAAAGTAGGGGAGAATGTTCTTTTGAAAGTAAATCCGAAGAATATCTCTTTGAAGTTGGGTAGTTGTACAAAGCTGACGGCCAGATTCTGTGTTCCATTTGAGATATTGGACAAAACAAGGCTAGTTGCATACATGATTGCATTGCCTATTTCCATGAATGTGCATAATGTATTTCATGTCTCTTTGCTAAAGAAATATGTACATGATCCTAACCATGTTATTGATTGGCATTTGATTCAGGTAGAGACAGAGGAGACTTTCAGGTCCATCCAGTGCGAATATTGGACAAAAAAGTCAAAATGCTCCAGAATCGAGTTATAGAGTTGGTAAAAGTTCAGTGGACTTGCTATGGTCCTGAAGATGCTACCTGGGAGCATGAATATGCCATGCGGGCAGAGTACCCGCAAATTTTTGAATAAATTTTTGAATTTTGATTCATGTTCTGTATATGCATTGAGGACAGTGCGAAAATAAGGGGGAGGCGATGTAACACTCGGGGTTTTGAGCCCCCATATTAAATAATGTATTGTTACATTGCTGAGAGGCCAGAGTACCCAAACAATTATTAAAAGGAAAATGTACCTAAGAAATGTAATGTGTGATCATTATTAATAATAAATACATCACTAGCTGCTATATGGACAAGGACTACTGTTATAGGGGGCTATGATTCCACAAGAGAGGGGGGCTTGAGGGGCTAAGTGTTTATTTTATTTTTTAATTACCCATTTTTTTTAATGGGAGGGGGGAATCAGTGATGCGAACTCTTGGGGGAAGGCCAAGAGGTTCTTGATCCCCACAAATTACAAAAACCCATCCCTGGTCTGTGGAAGGGGTTCTCCCGTTGGCTAATTCTCCAATTCATTTTGGTCATTCACTCACTCTAATACATGTCCCCATTCTGGTGTTGTTGTTGGTATCCTCACATGTTCATTCACCCAATTTGTTCATTGTTCATCCTCTCTCGTGGAGTATTCACTCCATTCATTCCTTCAATCACTCATCTTTCCTCATTAGCGTTTGGGTTGGGAAAGGAAATTGGATCATTGAAGGAAAACCATGGTTTTGTTGGTTAGATTGCTGGAGTAATCCAACCATGATTTGAGGCTTGCATGTCTGAGATGCATGGCCTTTGTCCATATTTGCTCACAGTTGGGAGTCTTGAGAGTCCCAACATGGAGATTCTGGACTAGCTACACTGGAGCCTTGGAAGGAGGACTTCCTGAGGGATTGCGTGGCAGAGAAGGGTGGAGGTCCATTCTCTTGGGTGGTGCAAGCTGGGTATAAGAGAGCTGGGTACTTGGATTGTTGTGAGTGTTGGAGAAGCCTGTGAGAGCTTGAGTGCTAAAGAGTTTGGGAAGCCAAGTAACACTTTGGAACCGTCCTTGTGGATTCATAGCCCTGGATCGGGGTTGACATTGTTGTTGATACTTGGAACAATAATGTCTATGGTTGGGTGGAACGTCCTTGGTTTACAACCAGTGGGTGGTTCTCTTCTATAAAATGTAAGTGCTCTCTACTATGGTTTCCTTTGCTTGTGTATTTATTTCCGCTATGTATTAAATTATTATATCTGAGATTTGTACTTATAATATGCATGCTTTCTAGTTAATGTTGTGCATGGTATATTGTGCATGTCTTTTATGTTTTAGTATGAATCTTGATCGTTGCATGTATGTATTTCATGCTTCTTTATTAGTTAATTGTTATCAATAATTCAAAATCAACTAAGAAATACGTTCTTGGTGTGGCATGCCCGACCTGTGAGAGGCTGGATACGTTACAGTTTGAGAAGCAATTTGTTGGGAGTCATAATTTTTAGTTGATCATAATTTTAACCATTTATTTTGTTTTTAAACATATTTTAAACAATATAAACTATTGGTTGAATTGAATCGAGAGAGCGGGGAGGGTCTGGAGCAACTGCAAGCTAGGGTTTGGCAGTCACGTTCACAACAGAGGACAACATGAATACCAAGGGGGGCTGTAATGGAAACCCCTCATACAAGAAGGTAGTGGTAGACAGAGGGAAAGGCCCACGAGGCGTATGTTTCAAGGCACCAATGACAAGCACCTCGGGATCAGAACCGAAAAAGAGTCAGGAAAGCAACCAGAGAAAAAACGATGGCATGAGGGAAGAAGCTAGAGAAACTCAGAAAGTTGTGCAACAAACGACGAGCCCCAATGGGGTAGAAGGGTGCAACCCATGTAAACCAAAAACAACAATGATACCCAAGGTAATACTGGAAGATCTGCAAACACAACTCTATAGGGAATAGATGAAGACGCATGCGCTAATATTCAAGTTTATGGGTTTGTGGCCCATAGAAAGAACACTGTGAAACTGGATTAAATATCAATGGAAGCCGAGTGGAGAAGTGAAACTCCACCCGGGCTCGAAAAAGGCTTCTTCAAAACAATATTCATGAACCTAGAAGATAGAGATAAGGTCTTTGAGGGGGGGGCGGGGAGGGGGGGCTTACTTCCACACCTCAGCAGGACTGTACATACGATCATGGAAGGAAAACTTCTTCCCAGAGAAAGAAACTTTCAAAAATGTACCTATCTGGATGAGACTTTACTCCTTGCTTTTAGATTACTGGCTACCTTCCACCTTTGAAGAAATAGGGAACAAACTGGGAAAATACGTGAAGACATCAGAAGCAACCCTAAAAGGGAGATATACATCCTATGCAAGAATCTGCATAGAGATGGATGTGTCAAGGGCACTCCTAGAAGCCATTAGCTTGGAATTCAGGGATGAGGAATGGATACAAAACATTGACTATGAGAAGATCCCTTTCAGATGCAGAAGATGTAATGAACATGGACACCTAATCAAAGAATGTCCCCTCATTAAAAAACAAGAAGCAAAAAACACCAAACTACAGTAGGATGAGGATGGGTTTATAAAGCCGAAACACAAAAACATAGCTAACAAGAAACAAAGTAAAACCCCAACAGGGAGCAATCCAGAGACCAGGAATAGAGTAGAAGGACGGGACAAGACCAACAAAGGGGAAGAAGGAGGAAAGGAAAAGGTAAAAGCTAAAGAATCCAGGGAACAAGCAACAAATGAGTACACAGATAGCTCAAGAAAGAAGATGGGACAGGGGGGTAGCGCAAATCCTATGGACGGAGAAACCAGAGATGCCAACACCCCCATGTAGGAGGCAGATGGAGACGCGGAAATGACTGCAAGTGAGGTAGGAATGGAGGATCGTGATCTTAGAGACATAGTGGAAAGGGAAGGGATAGATCTTCCGAACATACTGGAGAAATGGAAAAGGCAGGGCATAGACAATGTACCAACAGAGCAACTAGACCGCATCCAATACCTGTTCCTCCTAAGGGAGGAAGCCAAATCCAGATGGATAAAGCGCACACACGGGGAGATAGGACACCTAGGAATCAAAGTAGGCGAGGGACAACCACAACTCTCACCCAAGTAGACAAGAAGGAAAAAAGGTAGGAAATCAAACAATGTAGCTCTCGAGGAGCTAGGAGCTCTGCTGATAAACTCAGGTAAGATCAAAAATCTCTTTCCCAACTCCCCCCCACATTTTTAAATGAATATTATAACATGGAATATAAGAGGCCTAAACAACCCACGAAAGCAGAGAATCCTTAAAAATAGACTTAGGAAGGAACAACCAGACCTCTGTTTCATCCAAGAGACAAAATGCACTATAGATAGAATGGAAATAATCAACAAAAAACAATGGAGCAAGTACAAGATGCTGGCTATCGAAGGACAGCAGATGGCAGGAGGTAACCTCACCTTGTGGAACTCACAAGTGATAAGCCTAATAACAGTCGAGGCTACCAGGCACACACTTTTGGTTAACATGCAAATCATTGGTAATATAGAGATGATTCTGTGCACTAATGTGTATGGACCCCAGATGTTAGAGGAAAAAAGAAGAATGCTTCTAGACCTAGAAGACCTAAAATCCCGCTCCAACAACCTCCACTAGATCCTGGCAGGGGATTTCAACATCATCATGCCACTTGTGGAGAAAAAAGGAGGCACCAGGAGGTTGGATAGAGAAGCGGAATAATTCTCAATGTTCATAGACACAACGAAGATGGTGGACATCAGAACCAATAATGGACAGTTCACTTGGAACAATAAACAGATAAATCAACATTAGGTAGTGACAAGACTAGATAGATTCCTGGTGTCAAAGTCCATCATTATGCAGGGGTTAACCTTAGACTGCAGCATCCTTCTCTGGGGGGGTTTTGATCATTGGCCAATCCAACTAGAAGCAGACTTCCCAACCTCCCCGAAGAATAGACCCTTCAGATTTGAGAAATTCTGGATAGAACACCCCATCTTCAAGGAGAACATTAACCAGTGGTGGCGGGAGGAACAACCAGAACAAGGGACAAGGATGTTCAAACTCTATAAGAAACTAAAGTACATCAAATATAAGCTCAAGGAGTGGAACAAGGAAATCTTTGGCAACATAAACCAACAGAAGAAAAATATTGAAAACAGAATGAGAAAACTCCAGGAAGTATGCATAATAGAGGGCTATACAGAGGATCAAAGAAAGGAAGAGATCCAAATGACCCAGGAATGGGAGGCAAGATGCCAACAGGAAGAAATTCTATGGCGCCAAAAGTCCCAAATGAGATAGCTAAAGGAAGGAGAGAGGAGCACCAAGTTTTTTCATAGAACAACCATTTCCAGAAGAGCCCAGAAAAGTAAGGATCAGGATGGGATTGATAGAGAATCCCACAAGGATATTGAAAATACTCTGTTAAGTCACTTCCATGGGATAGCCCAAGAACCCAACAAAGACCGAACAGAGGCCATCCAAAGGATAACTTAGCACATCCCCCATCTAGTCACTGAGGAACAAAATAAAAACCTAAACAAACCCATTGCTAAGGAGGAAATTGATCAAGTGATCCAGGAGATGCCCAATGGGAAAGCCCTAGGTCCAGATGGTTTCACAATGGAACTCTTCAAAGCCTGTTGGGAAGTGGTCAAACATGATATTTATAGGGTGGTGGAGGACTCTAGACAGTCGACCTCCATCCTAAAAGCTCTAAATTCCACAATCATTACTCTAATCCCCAAAGAAAAAGAAGTAAGGACCCTCGACTGGTACAGAACCATAGCTTTATGCAATGTGGTTTACAAGATAATTTCCAAAGTCATAGCCAATAGATTGAAACCCCTCCCACCCACATTGATTTCACAAGAACATGCGGGCTTCTTGGAAGGATGACAAATCATGGACAACATCATCCATGCCCATGAGCTAATCCACACCTTGAAAATCCATAGGAGAGGGGGGATGATAATACAACTTGACCTAGAAAAAGCCTATGACAAAATTAGCTGGAACTACATGGTCAAGAATCTGGAAGCCTTTGGTTTCACCCAACACTGGATCAACTGGATTGTCAGTCTAGTCTCAACGACAAGTTACTTGCTCCTAATAAATGGAGCCCCAGGTAAACCCTTCTGGCCTACTAGAGGCATCAGACAAGGAGACCCTCTATCCCCCTTCTCGTTCATCCTTATGATGGAAGGTCTTAGTTGAAGCATAAAACGCGCAACAACAACAGGAGAAATAAGAGGCCTCAAACCTTTCGAAAACTGCTCTACTTCCACACACCAACAGTTTATGGATGACACCTTACTCCATGGCATACCCACGGTCAAGGAAGCAAAAGCCTTTAAAATAATATTAGAATAATTTGGGGAAGCCTCGAGAGCTGAGATCAATCATTCCAAATCTATGATCTACTTTTTCAACACCAACCCTGCAATCCAAAGAAACCTGGCAAATATTTTGGGTTTTGAGCGCAAAACACTCCCAACCAAATACTTTGGCATCCCCCTGATAGATAGAGAATACAAAATGGCAACATGGGAAGGAGTGCTCAACAGGCTACAGGAGAGGGTGAAAAACTGGATGTACAGATCCCTCAACCTTGCGGGGAGACTTATATTGACCAAGATGGTTCTGCAAGCAATTCCAACCTATATGATGTTAGTATTTCCCACCCCCAAAGGAATACTACAAAAAATAAGGACCATCCAAAGGGACTTCCTATGGCGAGGAGTGGAAACAAAGAAAAAATGGGCGTTGGTGGCTTGGGAGAAGGTTTGCAAGCCAAAAGGAAAAGGAAGATTGGGGCTACAAGACCCACAAGTAACCAACGAAGCCTACGGGGGGAAACTCTGGTGGCGATGGATTAAAGAAAATTCTACCCCGTGGGAAAACCTCTGGAAGGCCAAGTATGCCCCAAACATAAATGACCAGGACTGAATTCATTTTATGGGCACCACGGAGGGATCAACCATCTGGAATCTAGCTTGGCGCAACAAAACCTGGATCCAGACACACAGCTTTTGGGAAGTGAGGAATGGTAAAACATCCAGATTCTGGGAGGATGCCTGGCAACAGGAACCCAAAATGGAAAATCCAGACAGGGAGGAACTCCAACAGGACATGACCACGCAAGGAAAAACCAAAGTCCACCACTACTGGAAGCAAGAAATAGATCGCAACATATGGAGAATCTGGGACAATCTCAATTCACAAAATAGAGACTGGACCGCAACAATCGTGAAAGAGGTGGAGGAGGAACCGGGGAAAAGGAAAATTGTAGTCTTGGAAGAAGAGGACCAATTAAGACAGGGTCGAAAAAATGGCTTGGAATTCAACTTGAAAGAAGCCCGACATTACATCGCAGACCAGGACCAAGAAGACCCAGCGCAACAATGGGATAAGCTATGGAACAACCCCCAGTGGCCAAAAATAATTTTTTTCAAATGGTTAGTACTTCACAACCGAATTCTAACCCGGGAAAACCTAAGGAAAAGGGGCTTCATAGGCCTGTCACGGTGCCACCTCTGTCAAGCTAAGGAAGAAACAATGAATCATCTCCTCGATGAATGTAACTACACAACATATTTCTGGGACTGAGAGGTAGGTATCTTTCGATAGTCCAATAGGACCCAAGGTAACATCTGCACAACCATCAACAACTGGAATGAGAGTTACAACAAAAATGAAGAGGTGAACCTTTGTTGGATTCTCATTCCGGGGATGATCATATGGACAATATGGAAAGAAAGGAATCGATACATCTTCAAGAATGAAATCCTTCCGTAAGGGAAACTCAAGGAAAAAATAATCTCCATGACAAGAGAAATGGTGCAGAGCTGCAACTGCCAGATTGGAAAAGCGCAACTCGCAGGCCAAGACTCTAGAGTCTTAGAATCTTTTCACCTAAAAGACGGGCGTAACCGCACACAAGTAGGATGACCACCGCAACTCCAAATAGGTGAGCGCAACTAGAATCCCCTTCCAGAAGGGTCCCTCAAGTTGAATTTCGATGGGGTGGAAAAAGGAAACCCATGCATGACAGGAATGGGAGGGGTAATCAGGGATAGTGGCGGTAACATAATCTGGCTGTACGCTGGGAGTATGGGAAAGTCAACCAACAACGCAGTGGAATTTGGGAATTTGACTCCACTTTGGTAATCAACACGGTGAAGAGACTCCAAAATGGCACCAGAGTGGGCAAAGTTCAGAGGCACTGGCGCTTGGCACACTCCCTGCAAAAAATCCAGGAGCATTTGCAAACGATGAACACAGTGGAGTTGCGCTAGGTACACAAGTCAGCGAATGGCCCGGCGGACAGAATCGCTAACAAAGGGGTTAGCAAGGAAGAATCTAAGCTAGACACTGCCTGGAGAAACATCTCAAATGGTCACTTCAGAACAGACTGCATACAACTAACGACAAAATACCGTGACGACAACTTTAGTAAGGAAGGTCACATTGAGGAGGGAGGTGCAAGGCCAATAGGCAGGCATGAAGGATCCATGCAGAATCTTCCTGCCCAACACTTGATCACAAGTTACAATGCAGGCTCAGAGCACAAAATAGATGAGGGTACGACATCAAGGTCATGTCAATAGGAAGAAGTGTAGGGTTAGTGCGAGGGAACTTATAGATGGGATTCAACATGCCGCAAGTGACATAGGACAAAAGGTGTTACCACAGACCAGTATGGATACACCTCACCCAAGCACAGGTACAAGGAATGACACAATTGGTTACATAACGGGCATGGGCAAGGACCGACGCAGGGATAACGACCGGGCCATCATGATCACACATACCGAGACAGGAAAAAAGGACGGGAAGGACCACCTCTACGAGCATACCATGATTTCTAGGACGAGCCCGTAGCAGGGGAAATCCCATAAGAGAAGAAGCACTAGGAATAGATGCAGACAGGAAAAGTGCAACTGCAGGAGATACCACAAAAACAAGGGCTGGGAAATAAGGAATCCCTATGTCGATAAGAACATGAGGATAATTCAGGGAAAAAACTGCCACAAGGCGACCAAGATGGTGCGTATGAAGAGAAGGCACAAAAAAAGGGACCCCCAGAGGAAAGAACCTCCGACAAGCCCTAGGAGGGTTTCAAGGATGAAGCAAGCGGCCCGAGATGCCAATGGAACCTTTCATACGCTGGTCGAATCGAAAGGAAAAGCGACCATCACCCGGTGGGAGAAGGAAATCACTTCCAAACGCAAGGGCAAATCTTGGGATGAACTAATTCAGGGAGCGGACTGGATAACGGACCTAGGGGCCATGCAGCCCAGGAAAACCCTCTACCACAAGATGGTGGAGATGGCATGACGAACAAAGATGTTAATAGGCAAAGTGAGCTCAGAAAGGAAAGATGCCAGCCTGAAGGATAACAAGGACCACAAAAAAATGCTAAAAGAAATCACGAGTCGTCTCAGCAACCTGGAAGCTAGTACAAAATGACTTGCTAAGGACCAGAAGGAGAAGATGGAGCGAGTGGCAGCCCAATTCCACCTAGACTTGCGCTACGTCCATCACATGGACATCACGCTAGCTAACGGGAATGGAGCACCAGCTCGTATAAAAAAGACTCGCACAGTGGTCCAAAAGGAGGAGAGAAAGGACATGGAAGATGAAGGAAAGAAGCATCTCATAATCCTGGACTAGGGCCTGGTTAGTCAGTGATCAAGTCATGTTGCTAGGTCAATCTCAATTTCTGTGTTGTGTTTTTTTTACGTTTCTATTTTGATTAGCTTGTCAAAAACTAGATATGGTGGGAGTGGGCCAGTTTCCCAAGGTGGCGGTCCAGCCATACCCCTCTGCTTTCTCAGAGAACACAACTCCGAAACCCCTGGACTGGTTTCCTTTTTGGCAGACCAAGAAATCCCCCTTTTTGTATCATAACCTTTTTTAATAATACAAATACTTACACTCACTTACAATATATA
>JASDQU010372219.1:16857-27805 GCA_032191745.1 Picea mariana | reverse complement strand
TGGAAAGCGACTGTTCGTCAGAAGTCTCAATCCACTTTTCGAACAGGAAAGCATTTGTCCAAAATGGACTATTTTTCAATTTTAAAGAATGAATGTTTTCAATAATGTTTTCAGTGCTCCCTCCTAACTTGGAGAGTCATTTCTTCCTTTTTCAATAAGAAGTAAGTTGTTTCCACGAGCTCTAGCTTGAGTACGCAAACTCTTTCATCTTGGATAGATGCTTTACCAAAATGTTTGCTTATCTGTTCATCTATGGAGAAATGTATTGGAGAATCATTTTCTCCTTTCTGAACCTCATCATGGATAATGTAATGCTTGATTTCAAATGTGCTTTAGTCTGGAACACTCTGAAGGCTTCATGTAGATCTTAACATTAGAGTATATCATAGTTGGGAAACTGGAACATATCTATGTGGCACTTATTCTATCATCATGAGATCTGATCTACTAAGTAGTCATCTTTATAGGAAATATTCACCATGCTTCTGCTGTGCACTGGAGGTTATCCACCAAGTTATCTTCTTCTATCTGCATACAGGAGTCTCCTTTTGGTATGTCTCAAAGTCTTGAGATTTCTTTTCATATGCTCTTTATTCAATTTCTCTGGAGAACATTCTTTGCATTCATCTGATGTAGAACTCCAACTCATGGATGTTGCAGATGATATAGTGACTTATGTAGAGATAAGTCTGGTTTACTGGAACAAGTAATCATCATAGTCTTCTCCCTCCATCTGGGAGAACCTTTAGTTCTAGATCTCGCAATGCTTTCATTCATAAGTCTTCCATACATTGTTCTTCATCACGACTTTCAATTCCTCTGCTTTATTGCTTTTAGTGAGTTCACATCAGGCTGGTAATTTTGTGATTCTTGATACAATCATTGGTTGTTCTGGTTCCTATTTCTTTCTTGGAATCCTCATGTTATTCTTCATGTTTTTCTTTAGTTCTTAGGTTCATGGAGTTTCTTATAGATTCTATGCCCTAGAGATTCCACTTCTTTCTTTCATCATAGGATCATAGATCTGGGTGGATAACCAGAAATACTTTAAGGATTCTCTTCGAAGAAGTCTTCTTCTACAGTTGAAATGAACACGTACTGTCTTTTGTGGCTGCTACCATGGATATATATACTTCATCATCTTCAATGGGTCATAAGATTAGCTCCCTCCTAATCCTTGCTTCATGTAAGAATGCATATGATCGGCTCCCTCTATCTAACGGAGTCCATGCTTCCATCTGCATCCTTATTGTCTTCTGCAATATATAATTAGCTCTCTGGTCTAACAGGGTCCACGCTTCCGTCTTGTTGTCTTTTATAAAACTTCATAAGTCTTTTTCCAATTTCCTCTCAATTGCTGACTTCTTTCTGTCTTTGCTTCTACTGAGTCTCTTCATGATTGATTCGTCTTAATGGATTCCACATGATTTGTATCTCATCTTTTCATGTGTATTATCTAATGATATCCATTTCCATCTTGTTTGTTCTTCCATAGGTATAGTTCTTCTTGGAACACATTATCTTCCAAGAGATAAATATACAAGATATGTACAGAGACGATGCAAACAAGATATGTACAAGAAATAAGAGGAGTGTTGTTACCTTTTTAGAAGAAGAAGTCTCTTCCATCCTGCTTAGTCTTCTTCGTAGGTTTCTTAGTCTTACGCCCTACAAATCAACACGTTTCCCTTCACCCCCATCCTCCCTTGAAGAAAACAATAAAGCAAACTAGTAGTTAGCACTCCCGACGAAGTTTTTGTACACTCCGTCAAAGAATTAATAGACTTCACGATCACTGAAATCCAAGAACCTCTTGACCTCATACCCAAGACGCCAGTTAGCGACATCTACGAACTTAACGATCTTTCACAAGAGGAAGAGCCTGACTCCGACTTCGAAGAAATGGAAGAGAACCACGGTCGAGAAGAAGAGAGGGAAGTTCCACTTCAATACAACCAACCCTGGTTGGTCGGGGACACCGTGGCCGTCCCTGGATGAGTACACAATCTCCCTCGGCACTCGAAAAAGTTGATCCCCAAGTATGATTCTGAAACCTCAGGATCTCCCGAAGATCATATCAAGAAGTTCATACTCGCGATCATGCTTATGAACGTTGAACATGAAGACATGGTATGCAGACTTTTCTCCTACATGTTTGAGAACTCAGCTTCCACTTGGTATTTTAACTTGCCAGTAAAATCCATAACCAGCTGGACTAAGTTCCAAAAGGACTTCATAGACAAATTTTTCGAAGAAAATACCACCGGAGCCCTTATGGCCGAATTATTCGCAGCCACCATGACCCCAAAGGAAAGGGTCAAAGATTCACGACTATCCTAAACAAATTCCAGCCCATGGCAAAACCAGTTCAAGAGTTGCAAATCGAGGTCTATGCCAACGCACTTCTTGCCTCTATTTCCATGTTCGTTAAAAGAGTTGCTAAGAAAACCCTCGCGGAGAATTTCAAAGAGGCCAAGACGATAGAGATCCAGATGAAAGGGCGTAAAGAAGGCCAGGCATATCTAGCGAGAAAAGAAAGCCAACCCCCTCTCAGTAGAGGACTCCTCTTGACCAGACCGTTGGGGAAGGCTACTGAACCAACTCTGGATAAGGGTAATGGAGATATAGAAGAATTGCAACGCATGGTCAAGAAACTATCAAATGAGATTATAGATATGAAAAGAAATGCAGGTGAGGGAAACCAAGGCCAAAGACCCTATAAGCTTTTCTTTAAAAGAAACCAGCCTTTCAAAGCAATTAAACCTCCCCCAACCAACCTAAATATTGACTTAGGGAATGTCGCATATGATTCTTTCTGTACATATAACCAAGAGAACCACTCAGAAAGGGAATGTCCTCAGTGGGTCCACGCCATGAATTTAATGGGCAATCATTTTCTGGGTGAAGTCTCTTTGATCGAGAAATCCAGTAGTTTGGCCTTTAACATTACCGATCAGGAAGAAGTTGACCCACCACAAGACACGGCCATGTTGATATGGGATCCTGACATGATCGCGTCTTCGAATGATCTGTTTAAACCTCAAGCACCACCCGTAGATATATCGGTGGTACAGACACGTAGTAAGGGTCAACCCAGCCCAAAAGATATCGATGCCACCCATGCCTCAGAGAGTAAATTAACTCTCGATCACCCGAGAATGCCTTTCACTCCCGGTAAAAAGCCTATAATTATCCATACTCATGGTTCTCCTAAATTAGATTACAATGTAGTAGAAGATTTGAAGAAGCTGAAAGCCAATGTATCGGTTATGGACATATGTAGAATCCATCAGCATAAAGACCTTCTGTTGCAAGCTCTAAGTTCGATAGAAAACTCGATCACCGACGATGGTCAGGAGAAGAATCTGCCCCCTATAGATTTGGCAAGCAAACCAACGATAAACACCTACTCAAAAGGCAGGAAGGAGAGGCCTTTTGTACCACCTTTTCTTTTAACGTTCGAAGTCTTCAACAAGAATCTCCACAACTGTCTGGTAGACTCTGGGGCATCTTCCAATGTCATTCCCTTGGTCGTTTGTAACAAATTAGGTGTTGTCCCTCTAAAAAGTGATAAGCATGTCATACAACTGGAGAGGACCCAGGTCAAAGTCATGGGGGAACTCAAAGATGTGATGATCAGGGTAGCCACTCATCCTAATTTCGTACAGGTGATTGACATCATTGTGGTGGATATCCCTAAGGCATATGGGCTATTATTGAGCCGAGATTGGTCTAAAAAACTAAATGGATACTTCAGCACAGATTGGGCACACCTTTGGCTACGGCTGAAGGGATACAAGAACATGATCAGAATCGATAAGGAAAGATACCTGAAACATACGGTCACTGACCTGGAAACCCCGAACGAACCAGCCTCTACCGATTTTCCCATACTAGGGAATTATTCTAGTGCTTCTCACTTTGGCAATTTTTCTCCTCTCTTGTCTGATGTTTCGCTTACCCAAAGCTTTGAGATGATCTTTCAAGAAGAATTCTCGATGCCAAGGGAAGATTCTCTCTTTTGTCAAGACCTAGTGTTAGGTTTTCCGGAAGAAAAGATCGAGGAGCAGAACAATGATTGGAATGGAAATCATCGCTCGCAAATTTGGACCCTTTATTTTGATGGATCCAAGTCACAAGAGGGTTCGGGAGCAGGGTGCATCCTCATCGATCAAAAGGGTAAGTGCCATTTCTTGTCTTGTAGACTAGAATTTGAGTGCACCAACAACACTGCCGAGTATGAAGCCCTGGTACAAGGGTTAAAGAAAGCCATAGATCTTAATGTCAAGGAATTAAAGGTGTTCGGGAACTCAGAAATCATTATTAGGCAAGTGAGAAACACTATACACTGCAACTCCCCTCATCTTAAGAACTACCGGTAGGAGGTGCAGAGGCTGATAGAACGATTTGAAGTTTTCAATATCACTGCGATGCCCAGAGAGAAGAACATCCTTGCTGACTCCTTAGCCACCGTTGCCTCAAGACTCTCGCCTTTAGAAGATTACGAAGCCTCCCGATTCACTATAGAACTGCTCTACAAGCCATCGATACCTAATAATATATCTAATTGGAAAGTCTTTGAGGGGGATGAACAAATCATAAGCTTCTTGACTAATCAAGACAACTTCAAATACCTCGCTATTGACGATGAAGAGTTCCAAGAGTAACTAATGGAAACCAGTCCTCGGGAGGGTCAACGCGCAGATAAACCAAAGGCTCACACAATTCCAAAAGGGATAGCAAATCTAGAGAATTTGTTTGATCTAAAGGAACGATTCAAAGGACCTAAAAACACAAAGACTGGTAACTCCTACCCCACCTAAGAGAAAATACAGAAAAAATTTGTTTTAACCAAAGGAAGAGCATTCACCAGAAAACACAAAAGCTCATCGATAATTTGGCCAGATTGCAAGATCTGGAGAACCATTCGACTCCAAACGTTGCAGAGTCTAATTGGGCCTCAGTGGCGGGTTTGGTTCATGCTGTTGAATCAGGGGATTTAAGCCCCATCAACACAACTGAGGCAATCTTTCTTCTATTTGTCTATCCTTTGAAATAATAGACTGTAGTTGTAGATTTGGTTTTACGAACCATATATCTATTTGAGCTATGTCAGCCTGTCTTATTTGTGAAATTTTAGCTTGGGCTTCTCCCATATTTTCCTTAATTTCAAGAATATGTTTGGCTACATCAATCTTACCCAGAGTTCCAGAACTATCCTTTTTATCAAGGCCTAATAATTTTTTATTTAGAAAATCAAATGTTTCTTCACAGGATTCTTTCACTTCCTTAGCTATCCTCCTACCTTCAGCTATGTTTTGTTCCCAAGTCTTTAGTATGATATCGCCTCTGATTTGTTCGGAAATGGAAAATCTGGAAGCCATGGTTGTTTCCTCTTTTGCTGATGATATAATAGCTTCCTGGAAGGTAGTTTGGGCCATGACAACTTCTCTCTCTCTTAAAACAATGTTACATAATGCCTGATCTATCATCCGAAAATGATTCTGGATGATTTCTACCTTAGAGAGTAGGATTTGTTGTGTTATTTCTAGCTTCTTTTTCACTTCTAGTGCCTGCACTTGGAACATTGATATATCTACAATCATGCTTTTGGTAGAGCTTAATTTGGCTTGTAGTTGTTGTACTATCTCTTCTTGCTAGAAGACTTTTCCTTGACTTGTTTGGGAAGTCTTGTGTATTTCCTCAAGGTCATATTTAAGCTGTTTGATCTCTTGTTGATCACTAGATCTAGCCTGTTCGAGGTCTTTGTAAACCTTTGTTCTGAAATTCCTTTCTACGACCATTATTTAACTCTGTAATTGGCCTATCAATAGATCTCTATGTTTCAATTTCTTCGCCAGGTTGTCGACTAACCACAGATTTGTTGTAGCGAAGGCGCCTAATGACCCAACCATTTCCTTAGCAAGTTCTAAATCCTTCAAGCCTTGTCCATCAAATATCATCCTTTGTCTTTTGATTACTACCCCTTCTCTTTGCTGTGATTCTTTTCTGACTATGGCCCTCCTTTTCGTGCTAAAGAAAAAATTTGAAGGAGGTATCTCTTCAAATGGGATTAGGGTAAGATCACTTGCCAATATAAACTCGAGATTAGGTGTCCTGAAACTTGACTGTAGAGGGGTTAGTGCTGAAATAGGGCTACCTATCTCTGCAAATTGTTGTCCTTTTGTTGTTCTGGAGGTATCAACAGGAGTAGTTGGTGATAAAGGAAGTACCATTTGATCCTGTTTTGGAAGTGTCTTAGGTTGAACCTTTGCATGCGGCCCTGAATATCCTGCCAACGAGGTTTCTGCCACTTGCGTAGATATCTTGGTATCTTTTGGGAATTCCTCAGTAGCTTGTTTATCATAGAATTTTGGTTCTAAACCTGGAGGTATGGATACCTACTCCGGAGGAGTGATTGTCAATTCCTCTTGTAGTATCTTGGGCAAACTACTTCGTCTGTGTCTTTGGAAGGTGAGGAAACTAGCATGTTGGTCAGGGGGTGACGTCTGTACTCTATCTTGTACCTCTTCATAGGATTTGACTCCCTTTAACACATTATCATATGGGGAGTCTTCATGCATATATATTTTCATATTGCATTGAGCTAGGTGATTCTCCACAATTTGATATGGGTCATGTCTTTTGAATTCGATGTCCACCAGTTTGACATCTTCTAAAGTTGTAGCTTCTACTTTGGAATGACAAAAATTCAACAAGGAAAAATTTCCAACCTGTAGGGGGAAGTCTGGCTAAAATTTATTTTGAGTTTCTTTTAACTCCTTGCCAATGCCTCATGTTACCGTTAATAAGAAACTTCTCTGCACACCAGTCTATCTGGCAGAAAATTCGGGAGAGCGCGAGGGGGAACTAAGCACCCGAAAACCCTGATGTATGGGAATTTTTTTTCAACGAACCAATCTGCAACCTTTTTAAAATTTCCCATAATTTTCTCTAAAATCTGAGAGGGTGGATGGCCATATAGTGTTTGATGAACGGGAATCACCGCATTATGATAGATTTCATAAAAGAAATCTTTGGCTTTTTCCTCCCACAACTTAGAATGATAAAGATGGATAGATTCTGCATTGGTTGGGTTCCAGCTCCAATTCATCAATGGGAATGAGGTCATGAAATAGATGGCATCCATGACATACACAGACATATAAAAAGGGCCAGGTTGACCCTTTGACTTTTCCATTTTGTACTCAGAAATTTCTTTGGCTAGGTTATCAGACAACATCTTAGCCCAATCGAAAGTGAAACCCTCTGCTGCCTCATGTATGATTGACACCCATTCCATCGAGAAATGAGTAGGGCTTTTCCTTCCGAATATTCTACATAGCATCATGACCACATAGACTATATACTGATTTGATGACGCAGTGGAATAAACACCATGGGAGTGAGCTCTGAATTTCGCTGGAATCCCCCACCAAGTTTTAACTATATCTGGGTAGCTACGGTTGTATTGCACACCTTGTTTTTGTTGAAACTCCGTTACAAACGCAACACTATAAATATATTTTGGATTAGGGGATAGCTTGTACATTACTTGGAGGTGTTTCGACCTGAAAGAGCCGACAACGACCTTTTGGTGATTGATGATGCTCCTGGTTTGCACATCGGTGTTTTCCAGACACCAACTTATCATGTCATTATATGGCATGAGCCTTGGTCATGTAGCTATTTTGTGAAGCTCAAACTCTTCTATAAGTCTGAGTTTGTCATTCGTTTCATCTCCAAAATCATCCTGACCATTGATAGTTTCACGCTCCAAGATTTCGAAAATCTGCGTCCTGGACCTGACTGCATCTACAACATGTGGCGTGGTATCAGACATAACATTTGTGTTCGTATTCGAACCTTCACCGACTTCATCATTTTTCTTAGACGTTTTCCTGGGCGCCATGATACCAGAAACAGAACGTGAATACCGTTTACAAGGGAGATTGTGTAAGCTTTCCTCGAGTAAGGCTTACTATTTTGTCTAAAGTATGAAGGGAATTCAAAATATAGAAACTTTATTTACGCTTAGTTCACATTAACTCAAGCGTGGTTTCACGGATGATGACTTTATTCATTTTAATGAGGAGAGTACATCTGGTGATACACACCTTACGTCATAAATCATTTCCGTTGGACTATAATAAATGTTACCAAGAATCGACTATTCGTGACCGGGGATTTTGGACGAAACAACATTGAAACATCCTGAAACATGAATGCGCGAAAGATTAACTCACATCATTAATTGTGTTTAAGAGTTTAATTAATCGCTTTAAGAGCTTAATGTTCTCGGAACTTTGGGTTTCAGGGTTTTTTATATGTATTGAACTGTAAACCCCCGATTCTCGAAATGCAACATGATTAGTTATTCTTCTTTTTATTAGGTTTAATTAATCGAGATTTAATTCTTTGGCATTTTATTGTTTCGGGATATTTCAAGTGGACTCTTTGTTTTATCTTTGAAAGGTCGTTAGCTGTAATGACATGTTAAGGATGAGTAATCTTAAAGGGTGCCACGTGTTGATTTGACTCGTGCAAACTCTTGGATGGCAGGCTCAAAAAGTGACGCCTGTCTACTAGGAGAGGATTCACAATTCAAACATACACTCATACTCGGATTCTTTTAGAGCTTTAAGAACAATTAAAACAAATGCCTTTCGGGTTTTGGAACTTCAAATGTTAAGACGTAACGAAATACCCGAATCACGAAACTCCGAAACAACCTTCGTCGATTTTACTTGTTAATCATTTGGCGGCTTCATAAATCTAAAGGATCTTAGACCATCTGATCCTACAGAAAACTTTATCAACGGTAAGAATCAAGTGCTTTTTTCTCTTATTTAAACAAAACTAAAATTTATTAAAGTCTAAATATTAAAAAACCACATGTGTTCCAACAAAGCTGACATGTGTCACTCTTAAATAACAATAAAAAAAATTAAGTAAATGAAAATTGTATATGTCCGCTCTAACTTTTTGCAAAATTCAGACAAGACTAAGGAGGAAGGGTTTGCACCTCAAGAGATTTGATCCCTCTGAAAGCTTCGTAAAATCGAGGTTAAGATGGGTCTATGCTAGTTATTATTTATAATTTTTTGTTACAATGAAATGGAACTTCTTAAATATTTCTAAGCTTTTTGTTAGTTTGGATGTTGGTTTTCGAGTGCAAACTTTGAATTGATGTTCTCTACATCATATATGATTATTAATGTTCTCTACATCATATATGATTTCATATCAGACATTGAAGATCTTCTTTAACTTATAGTTGATATCCATAATAATTAAAATACATTCTTATCATTAAAATAATATATTTCTATATTGCAAGGTAACTTCATATTAATACTATCATTCTTACATATATATGTATTGTGAATAATTCTATATATATAAATTTGATTTTATAGTGAAAACCTTTCATTCAAAATTCAAAATTGATGTACTTTGATGATATATTTTGTTTGCAAAGTATCTCTATGTTAAAATGTCTCTCTATATTAATATTCTCCTCTCTAAAGGATGCTTATTCTAATATCACATATTAATTACTGGTTATTAATTTTAAATATTTTTGATAACATATTTTTTGAAAATATAATCTTATATTAAAATATCCTTTTACATTAATATTTTTCTTTTATGTTGATTTATATTAAAATATTTTTTTATATTAATTTTTCCTTTTAAAACATAGTATAGTTATTATGATTTATAAAATATTATTTACTCTTAATTTAATATTATATTAAAATTTTAATTATTATATAATATATTTTACATAAAAGGTATTATGATTTGTATTAAAATATTTTTTTATATTATTACTAGTTATTAATTTTAAATAATTTTGATAACATATTTTTTCAAAATATAATCTTATATTAAAATATCCTTTTACATTAATTATTTTTCTTTTACATAAAAGTATTATGATTTATATTAAAATATTCTTTTATATTAATTTTTTTTTAAAACATAGTTATTATAATTTATAAAATATAATTTATTTTTAAATTAATATTATATTAAAATTTTAATTATTATATAATATCTTTATGTAAAAAGTATTATGATTTATATTAAAATATTCTTTTATATTATTATTTTTTTTCAAAATATAATTATTATAATTTATAAAATATTATTTACTCTTAATTTAATATTATATTAAAATTTTAATTATTATATAATATTAGGTAACATTTTGATAATTGTAATACTTATGCCATGAAGCACAAACAATATATCATAAAGGTTACTCAAAACTAATATTAATTTTTTAAATTTTATTTATTAAAAATTTAATTTTAAATTTTTATATTTTCCAAATATAAATATATCATAAAAATTACTCAAAACGACTTTCAAAATAAATAAATAAAAAACTAGTTTTAATGGTTGTGAATCGTCAAACCATCAAATTTTTAAAATTTTAATTTTATAAAATTTAAATAATATACAAATATATTAAATTTTTAAATTTTATTTATTAAAAATTTAATTTTAATCCTATATGTTTTCCAAATATAAACTTATATCTCTTCTAGATTGCGACTAAGTTGAATATTCAACTAATGTTTTCATTCTATGATTCCAGTCATTTGAAATTCCCACTCTTCCTTCTCGTCTGACCTGGTCATGCTTTTTTCCAACGCTGACGTGTTTTTCTCTTCCTCGTCTCGTGCTTTTTTGTCTTTTTCCAACGCTGACGTGGTTATGCTTTTTTGTCTTTTTCCAACGTGTTCATTTAACGAACTCCCTTTTTTTTTAAATTTTTACAGGCATTCAATCTAAATTAATTACTAAATGTAAAATTAAAACCAGCAATGGCGGTGGATGCGAAAACAAAGAAAACTAAAAATACAGCAGAGCTCGGGACCGTTCGAAAAGCCAACGATATAAAGACTTAATCCATCTCATACTAGTAATCCATCTC
>JASDQU010372218.1:24457-40130 GCA_032191745.1 Picea mariana | reverse complement strand
AACAAAACTTGAACCTACCAATAAAATATGTGTATTTGTTGGGTACGGTGATGAGCATAACATATATAGAATTTTTATTCCTAGTGAAAGGAGAACCATATTTTTTAGGGATGTTATTTTTTATGAATTTGGTTATAAAACGATATCTGACATTATTGGTATGGAAGTGCAGCTAGATGTGTCAAAAACCAATGATAAAGAAAATGACAAAGAAATTAAAGGTCTCATAAGTGATGACATAAATAAGGATCAATCAGATGAAGTGACTGAAGAGCATGAGGAACAACAAGTAGTAACAAAGGAAATTCCTATGTGGATAAATAAAATGGTAGAAGACTTGAAGGATGAAAAGAAGCCAAAATTGTCGTCTCCCACGAGACCTTCATGATCCAGAGTTCCAAATAGAAGGTATGAAGCTAGTTTTTCTGCATTGATGGGTAACTTGATTGATTATTAGCCCAATACATTTGATGAGGCTTCAAATTCTAGACAGTGGGTTGAATCTATGCAGGAAGAATATGACAACATCATGAAAAACGATGTGTGGGACTTAGCTCCACTTCCTAAAGGAAATAAAGTCATTGGAAGCATATGGATCTTTAAACTAAAACATAAAGTTGATGGTTCCATGAAGAAGTATAAGGCAATATTTGTGGTAAAAGGATTTAGTCAAAAGCCTGAGATTGATTATGATGATACATTTTCCCCATTGCTCGGTATACTACCACAAAGAGTGTTATTTCCTTATCTTCTAGTAATAATTAGAAGCTTCACCAGATGGATGTGAAGATTAATTTCTTAAATGGTTTCTTGCAAGAAGAGGTCTATATACAACAAACCTATGGATTTTAAGTTCCTGGTGTAAAATATATTGTGTGCATATTATTGAAATCCTTGTTCCCTCTTAAACAAGATCCATGTTCATGGTACACTCATATTGATGAATAGTTTCAAGAAAAGGGAGTAAAGAAATCATCTACTGATGCTAATTTATACTTAATGCGTGATGGTGATAGCATTGTTATTGTTCTTTTGTATGTACATGATCTTATTCTAACTAGAAATGATGATCGTTTGATTCTTTGGTTGAAAAATTAATTTTGTAAGGAATTTGAGATGAAGGATTTTTGTCCCCTTCCTTATTTCCTTGGTTTAGAAGTAAGGAAGGATAGGAATCAATTTGTTCTCACTCAAGATAATTTTTTTATGGAGGTATTAAAATGACTTAGAATGGATAATTGTAAACCCATCTCCACACCCATGGATCCTTGTACCAAACTATGAGTTGATGATTCGAGTGAAGAAGTGGATGGTACATCTTATTACCAATTGGTTGGTAGTATTCCTTACTTTTGTAATAGTTGTCCTGATTGATCATATACTGTGAATATAGTAAGTCAGTTTATGATGAATACAAATAAGGTCCATTGGGAGGAAGGTAAAATGGTCCTTTGCTATTTGAGTGGGACCATTTTTATGGCCTTGGGTATGAAATAAACAAGAATGTTTATATCCATGGGTATACTAATGCATATTGGGTCAAAGATGTGAATTATAGAAATTCCACTATAGGTTCTTGTTTCTCCTTGGGTTTTGGAATGGTTTCTTGGAGTAGTACAAACTAGTCTTGTGTTTCTTTTTCATATACATAGGATGAGTATATTGATGTGTATATTGGAAGCTATGAATTAGTATGAGTTAAGAAATTATTTATTGATCTTTGACTGATGAAGAAGAGTCTTACACTTATGTTTTGTGACAAAGAGTCTTGCATAAAATTGAGTAAGAATCTGATGTTTCACGGTAAGTCAAAGCACATTGAAACCAGATACCATTTTATTAGAGACTTGATCTGCATGAAGGAAATGTACATGGAATATTGTTCTATAGAAGAAAATATAGATGATATTTTCACTCAGAATCTACCGGAAAAAAAAGTTTGAATATTGCAGATCTAGACTTGGATTGCTTGTACCTAGAACTATCCTCAAGAGGGAGTGTTAGAAATTGTGAGAATAGTGCTGAAATGTTCTGGTGTTTTTAAATTAGCATATGGTTGGGATTGGTTTTCCTAACATAGAATTGGATGTTTTTAATTTTAGCAGTTTGTTGGATCATCGAGATCTCTTCCTTGTTTAGGAAATTGTGATCGGAATTATTTTCTATCTTAGATCCATGTTGTAATTGTATTTAAACAACTTGATTTGAATAAAAATGCTAAGAGATTTTTTGGAGTGTTTCTTGTTCAGTTATTTCATAAAAAAATTATGTATGATAATGTAATTTATTATTTTGTTGTTTAAAATGGAGAAGAAAACTGATGAGTGGAATTTAAAATTCCTGTAAATTTATAAAGTGTTGTTTCTCCTAATCCAAATGTTCATCATTGGATATTCTCCAAACATAAGCATATTAAGAACCACAAAATTTTGGAATGGCTGGTGATGGAAATCAATCTATATATAATTTTCAATATGATTCTTCTTTCTATAAACTTGATGGGTAAGGTAACCATTAAGTTTCCTAGTCAAAACCACATCTAAGAAAGGTAGGGCCTTGGTTTTCTAAATTTCCATGGTGAAATCAATATGCTTTTCTAGTTATTAAGGTGTTGTATAGGAAGGTCAAGGTCAATTTCATATGAGGCTAATTGACACTGTTATTGGAAACAAAATTGACACACCATTTTGGTTTGATAGGGAAAGATTTAAGTCTTCTCTCCTAAAAAATTTCCATGAAAATGTTGGCTACTATTGGGGACAATGGTGACCCCATAACAACATCACAAGTATGTTTCTCATGAGTCTCGCACTGAATCTAAAACAATTGGCCCTGATGCACACCTCAAAAAAAAAAAATTCTCTTGGTTAGTGACCCTTTTTACAACTTCAATGGCCTTCTCTATAGGTATCGTTGTATAAAGTGAAACAAAATAAAAAATCTTGGAATAATTTTTTTTCTTTCAACTTGAAGATATTTGATTTTGTGCATAAATAATGTGGAATCCTTGATATAATGTGCACAAATAATGTGTATATAAGTCTAAAACCAAGGAGGATAATTTCCTTAAACAACTATATAATGACTATAGGCTACATGACCAATCCCCTCAACCACTATAAGTAGGGGAACCCCTAGTCTCTGTTATCTCAAGGAATAGATAGGGTAGTCTTCATACCTTCAAGTTTTATTCCTAAATTGAAAAACAAAACCCGCAATGAATCCTATAGTACTTTGAACATTCTTGTTAAGATAAAAGCTAAGTGATTGGGATTCCATCTTGACACAATTCAATGCTATGCTATCAACATATTAGGTCATAAACATAATCCAACAAGGATTTGTATTTGGCATAGTACTCTTACAAGATGACAAAACCATTTCCTTTGAAAGAATAAAGTTACATCTGAAGGAAAATTTCATGTCCACAATATACAAAGAAATGTTGGACATACTTCATTCAATGTCCAAATGTCATAGATTCCTCCTTAATAATAATTGTTGTTGTTAAAATTGATTTCCTTAAGTTGAAGCATTTACTAACACAAGGTACTCTCACATAGGATAAACACAAAAGGATCTGTTTCCTTCAAGAATATGGATTCGACATTATATAAACTACAAATAAAATATTTTTTTAGATTCTTTATCACAATAGGATAAGCCACCCAACATCAATATATGAACATATTTGGGTATAGGATATATTAATAAAGTCCATAATGGATTCTACTACAATTAAACTTCATCTCTCCACATTATTGATGGAAAGAAGAGCCAACCTTGGACTATCAAGAATGGTTTTATCCTATTTTAAAAAGGCACCACTTTACATCATCCCTCTCTTACTATAAAACAATATCTTCACCATATGTAACATCCCCATTTTGGACATTATTATATTACAGAGTGTTATTCCCACTAGAGTAGCCAAATGGGGGTGACAACCAGTTCAAGAGACATCGAGTGGTTTTATTTGGCCCAACTTGCATTGTTCATCATATTTCATCATCAAGATCCATTCTGCACAACTTGGCCTTGGTTTCGTTGCATTCCAACATTTTCTATAATTTTGAGTTATTGTGAGTCACATTTTAATTAATTTCACAAAGAAGGTAATTTTGGGAATAATACTTGGAGAAACCTCTTAGTGTAATGGATCATCGGAATCAGGAAGAAGAGCAGTACATGATTAGATGATGGGAAGTGAATTTCAATGGAAAAAGTACAATTAACAAATAAAGTGATTTAATTAAAGAATAATAAAAATAAAGTAAATGCCACTTGGAGGGAAAAGGTGACCATGGGGGATAAAAGAGAGATAGGGGCCTCTATTATCTCATTATGTTTTTTATCACTTTGATGTTTGGATTCTTGCTAGAGAGCCCATGATATTTGGGGGTTTTGAGGGCTTTGACTGAACAAGCACTAGAGATCAGCTCAGTGGTGAAATATTACACCTTTATTGATCCAACCTTGGCCAATGAGGTGAAATATTCATCCCTCAACATTCTAGCTCAGGTTATATTCTATTCACTGGCAGTTTGTGGGGGCAGGGCACATTGTTGGAGGTTTTATGTCGAGCTAGGGTGCATTGTTCTTGAGAGAGTAGTTCACGGAGGATTGTAGACATTGGATGTAAGAGAGACCTCAATTTAGGAGTGTTGTATATCACCAGGGATGATTTTCTCACTATTTGGTAGAGAGTTTCATGCCATATCCATTGATTCTTCTAGCGGTGTGAGTTTCCCAGGAAGAAGGCGCATATGTCTTTGCATATATATAGTTGGAGGGTTCATATATGCATATTTATTTCTAGGGATCACTTTACTTGATCATATATCCTCAAATATAGAGTTTTGTAGGTTCTCTTGGGAGTTTGTATCTTGCATTTATTTATTTGTGTAGTTGGGTGAGTTTTCTTTTCAAGAGAGCGCACTGATATCGGTGGATGTAGTGATTTGGAGTGGGAGATCACTCCTAGTAGCTTGGATATTCATCATAGGGGATTCTTATTCCCCGATATACCTTTTTGTAGTTGGTTTTGGTGATTTACAGGTCATCTTCTGGAAGGTCGATTTCCTGGCTTGATAAAGCTAGAGAGGGGTGTGTTGTACTAGAGAGGACATCCCATCTCAACCCAGGACAAGTTTGGTCTTATAGATCTTTGGTCAACTTGAGGAGGATTTTGGAAGCCTATATCTTCATCTCTCTATTGTATCTTCGAGGCATTATCATCGATACACTTTGTTCTCTTATATGTATTCTAGATCTGCTCCATTTTGTATGAGTTCAACTATATATCTAAATAAAATCATATTAAGGTATTTGTGGTTATTTCTTGTGTTATTTGTCTTGCATCATGTTGAGTATATTCCATTACTATATCTTTATCATTTACTGGTTCCAAACACACAAAGAACCTTCACCATAAAACCAACGAAACTCAAAGAAGACTAAAATCTGAAAAGTGTTTGACAAAATATCAAAACTAGAGACCATAAAACTCAACATGTTCCAAGAAAATCTATTTTGGAACATTACAATGGTATCATAGAGAACATACTTCCCCAACCTGTCATATACATTGATGATCTAGAGGAGAGATGGAGTTTTCATATTTTGCAGAAGAGACCATATATTTTAATGAGGAATATCAAGCCCTTAGTGAGACATTCATGGCTCAAGTGACATTTCAACAGTTTGTATCCATAAAAAATCCTAGGTGGAGCAAATATGAGGTTACACATTGGGTTAAAGAGATGGAAAAAAATCAATTATTGGTTCAAAATAGAAAAATAAAACATACCCAAAGAAGGCAAGGAGGTAGATATATCACTGCCATCTAGTACATGGAAGGAAGCACATATTGACCCTACACCCATTACGTGCAGGGAACGTTTCTACAGTTGCAAAGTTCTTTGGGAGCTAGATCACAAATGTGGGGGTAAAGAGAAGGTGCACATTGTTGAGGTGCACTGCGAGAGTGAGGATAAGGAGATGCATGAGGATGAAACCATAGATTCTTGTTTAGAGAAGTCTGATGAGGCTAGTGACTCTTGCACATGTGAGGGATAGTTGGATGGACATGGTGATAACACATGTTCTTCATCTTACCTATCAGGCAGTATTGAGGACTCAACACTTCAGCAGAGTTGTGACACTTGTGAGGATTCATATGTGTTAGAATTTAGACATGATGAGATTAGGAGGTTGGATGACCTACCTTTAGGTGTCGAGATGGCTTCCAGGAAGTGATGTATGGAGGATAATGAGATTTATATGATGACCATGATACTTTTTTCATCTTTTCAGACACCTATGATAGCCACAACACATCAGGATATCAGTGGAATTTCTGATATGGTAGAGGAGATGTTAGTCCCTAAAGTTGCACTTGATTGTGAGAGGGCAATCTAGGGCATCATCAATTTATTGCAAAAGTGTTTTGACGCTTTTTATGGTTTGGTTTTGAATGAGGTGGTTGAAAAATGGTTCAAAAGTTATAAAATAAACAAGAAAATCAGAATAACAACAGAAGATATCCCATTGACTGGTTAACATGTAGTCACATAGAGGGATTAGAATAATAAGAAAAAGAGAAAATGAAGTGTCCAATTTTTCAACTTCACATAAATTCTTATCTCAAAATATCATTAAGAAACAAGAACATCATACTGAAATCAAAACATGAAAATAATCACCACAACAAGTTCCTTACTCTATTAATCAATAATCAATAAAACAAATGCATTGAAGTTTGAATAATGAGCTCAAACATGAAGGGATAAGATCAGAGTAGAAAAGAGAGTCTAACCATCCATATGTATTTTCTATTAAGTGCCAAATAGAAAAATAATGTCTTACAAGGTGTTTCCAAAACAGGTCCTCTGGATCTCCAATTCCCCCCCCTCCCCCTCCTTAACTTCTCCTTCTACAAAGTTTATATAGAAACAATACATAATTATCAAGATCCAAAAGAAATGAATATGAAAACCTCCTCATCCATATTTAAATTATTGTTTCAAATAATCAAGGAGAATATCAAATCATATCTCCAAGTCGAATTGATGAGGTGGTTGGTCAGCTATTGTCCATGAGATTTTTTAGGAAAATAAATCTGACAAATTCCTGAAAAACAGGGTCCAACAATATCTTCGTATCTCCCAAACGATGATAGTTGTGTATAAACCGAGAGAATTTTTTATGAAGGGGCTCGTTCCCCAAAAAAACCTTTTTTGGTTTCAAAAAATGCATCTCTAGTTGTTTTGCAACCGCTCCCAAAATTACTGACTAAAACTGGAAATTATGTATTGTGAAATCTCAGAAAATTAGGCCTCAAAGATATATTTGAATCTCTTAAACTGTAATTGTTGTGTAAAAATCGAGAGATTTTTTTGTGAAGGGACATGTTCCCAACAAATTCATCTCCAGCTATTCTGCAACCTCTCTTGAAGATAAAAACTAAAACAGGTAAAAAACAAAGTATTTCCTGTAGCTTGTTCTGAAAAATAGGCCTCAAAGATAAATTTGAATCTATTAAAATGTGATTGTTGTGTAAAAACTGATATATTTTTTTGTGAAGGGACATGTTCTCAACAAAAACCTCTTTTGGTTTCAAGAAATTCACCTCTAACTATTCTGCAACCTCTCTTGAAGATAAAGACTAAAACAGGTAAGAAAAACCGAGTATTTCCTATAGCTTTTCTGGTTCTACAGAATAATAGCCTTTGTTATCAGAAAACAATTCTTTAGACTTTGATGATCTGGTGGTTTCTCTTGTTATATGTCTTGTACAATATTGAGCAATTTGTTTTCCTTTCCCTTTTTTCTTACCCACATTTTTATTTTCTTTTTCTTTTATGTGTAATGGAGGTATTTATGTTTATGCTTGACTGTGGGTTTAATTGGATTTCCATTTAATATTCATCTATATCTATTTCCATATTTATGTTTGCATCAAAAAAAATTTTGATATTTGCATTCAGTTTGGGTCTCTTACCTTTGTTGGTTCTTGTCACTCTGATATCGGACATTTCCTCTTTAACAAGAGTTTCATCAACTGGAATACTCTGTTTCTGTGTAACAACCCTTTTCCCTTTGCCTCTTTTATGTTTGCTAGGATATGGATTAGGATTCATGGATTGGATCAACCAGCTCCAGGGTTTCTGTACCTCCCTCAAAGCAACAACAACTAGAGTCTTAATTAAGGCTTGATGAAATAGGATACTCTTTGTAGTGGCAGGGTGTGACTACACCCTTTTTGACATCTTTGCCAGGATTTTGAGTAGAAAGTAAGGCAAATTTAAAGGATAATCTCTGTTTAGATGCATTAACAACCTAATGTGGTAGATGTAAATCAGTGAAAATATTCCTTCGCAGGTGATATACCTGTGGATGATGATTAAAGTAGTGTGTCATTCCTATCTAATCCAACTGTGAGGGACTACCTTTCTCCAATCTGGGTTTCTCTTATCTGGTAGAAAAAATTGATTGACAAATTCTGTGACTACATGTTCCTTTTTCCACCATCATTCTCCTCCAACTACCAATCTGCAAGCTTTGGAGATTATTTGTTTTGTCACCAGCATCATCAAATTTATGATCTCCACTTTGAAACCATCGAATTTCTGTGCAAACACCATAGATACCTGTTCGTCATAACGTTGGAAGGTGGCAAGGAATTCGAACCAGCCAGCGTCTTTAAACCTTTGCACCATATGTAGATATTCTTCGAGAAGCTCAACACCTTCGAATTCCAATCTGACAACTTTCCCACTTCTCTTAGGTGCAATATTAATAACATGATATTTCAACTTAGCACTGTTCGGAAGTAGAATTTACAACCTGCAACCGTTAGCATATAATAATTTCTTCTGGAAAATACCCGCACTTATAATTCAACAAATTAGAAGGACGAGTGACAGGATCATATAATGATGTTTGGAAATTGACTAATTTGAAAAGGGTATTTGCAGGTACAGAATGATCCCATCGTGTAACTGTGCGAATTGTAGAATGATTCAAGAAATATCGTGGGACACATGCGGATTATCAGTCCACGATTTATGTAATGATAATAAAATCAGGGTGGCTGGTGCTTATCATGGCATGATTATATTGGCACTGCGGGAATAATGTTATTTCAACAACATTATTAATGACTTGCAGAATTTTGAATTTTCAAGATTCAAATGGGCATATGAAGTGACACATCTTGTAAAACAATGTCTTAAATCTCCCAAACTTAAAGAAATTATTCAAAAAGCTAAAATGTGAAACATAAAAAATTGAAAACAAAGATTAAAATCAAACGAAAGCAAACAATGAAGTGCAGGTAGGGAGGGTTTAGGATTAGAGTTTCTCACTAAATCAAAAGAAGAATTAGAGACTGACACTAGCTCCTTCTGGGGATGATTCTCTCCCTATGAGACATCAAGAACAAGAATACCACTATGCCTTTCTGTTCTACCAATTTATGCAACTTGACCTTGCAAATCTTCAACTCTGCAAATATCCACAATTTTTTGCTATGCCTAGTCCGTTGGGCTCTTGGATTCATTCAATATACTTCAAATCTAGCCCAAACTTCTGCAAATATGCTCCTCATTTGAAGATAAACTACTCCTACCAATATTGCCTTATATACATGGGGCATGGAGTCTTTATTTCAAAACTGAAACCAAATTTTCTGCTGCAAATTAACAGACTGAAAATAATTTCATACTTGATGGTGAGCTTATTCTTCTATTTATTCCTACTTCTAACCAGTAAAAAATGGCTCATCATGTGACATCATGCTTCTAATGAATCCATGATAATGGCTCATCATGTGACATAAGGATAGGGGTGGATCACCAGAGACAAATCATTGAGGCCTTGGGTGTGATGGAGATTATCTTAGGACATGAGACAAAGGATATCTTAGAGGTTGATATAGATTCAAATTCTCATTTGGATGAGGATAGAGGGATTCTGATAGTTATTGGTATGCCACATCAGGAGTTAGTGGGGATTGGAAGTGATGAACTTTCAAATTTTCCATGGGATCTAGGAATCCATTTGTTTGATAGTATGCTTCATTATATGATCGTCTAGGTTTCACTAGCAAGCAACATACTTCACTCTTGGATTATTTTGAGAGGGCTTGCTCAGATTTGTTCTATGTGGCGAGAAAGATTCTCCCTGTTGATACTCTTGATCGAGTATGGCGATGGATTGGTAGATTTTGGTTCCACATGGATACATTTACAGGTTCATCTTCTTTATAGTAGGCCCATTCATCACAGGTATTTTAGCATGGGGATTGAGGAGTTGGGGATCCAGTATGTATACGTTGGGAATATATTCATGATCAAAGTGATGTTGCATCAATGTGATGGTCCCTTTGAGAGATTGGAATAGGACCCTGGGATTACAGGGCTTGGAATTTCATTGGTTGATGGAAGTGAGTGGATATTTGTAGGGGAAAATAACTTTTATTTTCCTTTGAGTTTCAATTTATGGGGGAGCACGTCATTTTTTGGTGATTCGTTTAGGTCTGGTAGTACTTCATTATGGAAACAACGCATTCAGTTAGTGGAGGTTTTGTTTGGTTTAGTATGGTCTTGGAGGTCAGATTCATTTCAGGTGGAGGATGTGTGTTATTTGCAGGAGACTCATGGTGTTGATATCTGAGAAGACTACACTTCACAGGGCATTGCAGTTCACATATTGATATGGGATCCAGATATTGGAGTGCTTGGTAGTTCATATTTTGATGGAATTGAGTTTTGAGTAGAGCGGTTGCTTGGGGAGTTGACCAAGGATCAATTGCACATGATCATTCTACTCATTAGGATCATTTGAGTTTCATACGTGATGAACACTTGGAGGGACCAAATCTTGAGAGGAGATTACTATAGATCACATAGGTGGATATGGGATCATGGTATCCCATATAGATTGATTCATTTATTGCTTGAGGACAATCAACTTTCTAGCAGGGAGGACTGTAATGTCCCCATTTTTGGACATTATTATATTACAGAGTGTTATGCCCACCAGAGTAGCCAAATCGGGGTGACAACAAGTACAAGAGATATTTAAGGATTTTATTGGGTGCAACTTGCATCGTTCATCATATTTCGTCATCAAGATCCATTCTGCAGAACTTGGCTTTGGTTCCATTGCATTCTGATGATTTCTATAATTTTGAGTTGTTATGAGACATATTTTAATTAATTTCACTAAGAAGGTCATTTTGGGAATAATACTTAGAGAAAACTCTTAGTGTACTAGCTCATAAGAATCGAGAGGAAAAGCACTACATGATTAGATGATGAAAAGTGACTTTTAGTGGTCGAAGAAGCCATCGGGACGAATAAATCACTTTTTAGAGGAAAGAGCCCAATTAATTAATAAAGTGATTTTATTAAAGAATAATAAAAATAAAGTAAAAGTAACTTGGAGGGAAAAGGTGAATAGGGGGGATAAAAGAGAGATAGCGCCCTCTATTCTCTCATTATATTGTTTATCATTTTTATTTCTGGATTCTTTCTAGAGAGCCCATGATACTTGGGGGTTTTGACTGAACAAACCCTAGAGATCAACTCGGTGGTGAAAAATTACACCTTTCTTGAAGGGTTCATATATTCATAGATATTTTAGGGGATCACTTCCCTTGATAATATATCCTCATATCTAGAGGTTTGTATCTTCTCTTTGGATTTTGGAGGTTGCATTTATTTATTCGTGGAGTTGGGTGAGTTTTCTCTTTAGGAGGGTGCATTGATGTCAGTAGATCTACTGATTTGGACTGAGAGATCATTACTAGTAGCTTGAATATTCATCAGAGGGAATTCCTTTTCCCCGATATACCTTTTAGTAGTTGGTTTTGGGGATTCAAAGGTCATCTTCTTGGAGGTCAATTTCTTGGCTTGCTACAACTAGATAGGGGTGTGTTGTGATAGAGAGGACATCCCATCTCAGCCAAGGATGAGTTGGGTCTTCTACATATTTGGTATTCATCTTGAGGAGGCTTTTGGAAGCCTATATCTTCATCCCTCTATTGTATCTTGGATTCATTATCATCCATACACTCTACTCTCCTATATGTATTCTAGATCTGCTCCATTTTGTATCAGGTTAACTATATATATAAGGTATTTGTGGCTATTTCTTGTTTTATTTTTCTTGCATCTTGTTGAGTATATTCCATTACTACATATTTATCATTTACTAGATGAAAACACACAAAGAACCTTCACTATAAACCCAACTAAACTCAAAGAAGACTAAAATATGCAAAGTGTTTGAAAAAATACCACAACCAGAAACCATAAAAATCAACATGTTCCAAGAATTTTTTTGGGTGAACATTACAGCATATGCACACCTATCCCTATGTCAATCATGAGTGATGTGAAGAAAATTACAAGAATCTCTCATACCTTCAAAAAAATTAAACATGATATTGAACAATTTGTAGTAGAATGTGACACTTGTCAAAACAATAAGTTGGAGCTTGTTCTTTATCCTGGCTTTCTCCATCCCAAATATATTCCCAATAAGAAGTGGGAAGAGGCATGTATGGAATTCATCACATGTTTTTCACTCTCTAAAGGTAAGGATGTTATCTTTGTAGCATTTGATTGTTTAAATCATCGCTATTTTAATTGTTTTGATTTCCAAGTTTATAGAATTTGGGGTTGTTGATTATTTTGTAATCATTTTTATTTAAGCTCCATGAAATTCCTCAGTACGTCATTCATAACAAGGATCTCAATTTCAAAAGTCACTTTTGGTAAGGATTTTTTGAGTTATCATGGGTTACTTTCGATATGATAATTTCCCATTATGGTAAAATAGATGGGAAAACAAAGGTAGTTAATAGGCGCATAAAGGGATATATTTGAATTTCAAGGGTAAGATAAGTAAACAGATAAGGAGGTTTCATTCAATAGAATATTTGTATAATACTACACATCGCTTTGCAACCAAAATGGCCTCCTTAAATAATTATATCGCTATGAACCCCTATCACCTAAGGATCAGATCATTCAAAATCTTAAAATCTCTATCTCAACTGACATTATAGAGAAAAGGTATAACACCTTTAGCATCCTAAAGAACAAATTGTTCAAAAAATGGAATGAAACATGTTTACAAACACAACATTGAAAGACACTTCAAGATTGGAGATATGGACTTTGCCTAACTCAACCTTGCAAAGAGACAATTCTTTGTCCATAAGGTAGGAATAGGATTCAAACCAACATCTATGGCCCATATAGAGTGTGGGAAAAAGTGGGTTAAGTGTCTCATGCACTAGAAATTCCAAAGAAGGGAAGACTCCATGATGTCTTTCATGTCTCACATTTCAAAAAGAATTTGGGGAGTGATATGTTTACTAAAATAGAGATCTTTCTCCCAAATGAAGATCGAAAGTTAATTGTGAAACTTGATGTCATCCTTGAGGGGAATGTGAGAAACCTTTATAGAAGGAAAATCATGCATTACAATATCAAAAGGAGGGGCATCTCAAAAGAGAAATCTACAAGGGGAGTCATATGCATTTCCTCAGAAATAACCAAGTTTGTAGATGTTGTAGGGTACCCTATTGGATAGCTTTTAACTTGGAAAAAAAAATATTCTATTTTCGATTTTGTGACACAATATGTCTTTATAGTATAACTAGTTGATGGGGTCATAGTAGCATCAAAAAAATTGCTAGGAATAGTTATTGGAGTTGGTGGGTGACAATGCAAGGATAGTTTTGGGTATAATGTTGGGAGACTTGCATTTTGGGTGCACATGCCTAGTAACATTGAAAAAAAAATCCTAGTTGTGATGATTTTATTCTCAATGTAGTAAATCTCCTAAAACTATTAAATAAGATTGCAAACACACCTAGTACCCCAATAGGCTAGATACTTGAATGCATCTTGGGTACCCCTCATTCACGTACTTCATAGTTTGGATGTGAAAAGTGTAGTAATATTTATAGGTCATATCCCTTGTAGAAAACAATGACCTATATAATGCTATCTACCTCTAGACCTACATTGCAAGACAATTGAGAGAGAGAAAAATGTACAACTCAAAATTGGACATTAAATTATTAGGCATAGAGATATCAAATGCATGTATTTCCATCTCACTAATAGTGATATTAGTAATTTAGCAAATCAACATATCATTCCCTTAAAATATTTCAGCAAATCAACATACAATTCATGTAAAATATTTTATCAATTTGATAGATAATAGAAAATCTTTCTCAATATCATTTGACATCCAAAAATAAAAAATCCTTAGATGGATATCACAACATTACCTTCCACTAAAATATATAAAAACTTTAAAAAAATTGCATTGTCCAGTTTTGTGATATTTTACAACAATATGTTGGTCATTAGAAATGTAACTATGGTCAATGAGAAACAAATTGAGAATATATTCTTCTAATATTTTTGCAAAAAATAAATTAAATAATATCCATTTCTAGAAAACCAAAAGCAATACGCATGAAAACTCTCAGCCCCTAATTTCTAGTCTTGCTTCTTGTTTTTGACTAACCTCATTAGCGTTCATGTTACTTTGAGTCCCACTACCAGTTTGCCAAATGACCAAAGGGAAATGACTCTTCAACTTTCCTTCCGCAACTTCTTGAGCAGCTTGCACTATTGCTTTACCAATAGTTGGATCGAGACCATAATCCATATTAACCTGCAATGGTAGAAGTTAAGCATTTAGGAATGATAATGGCGATTTCTGTGAAACAAATTAAATGGTTTTTATTGGGCCTATTTCACTGAACCTCAAATAATTACATATCTTGTAAATGGAAAGAAAAAACCGATAATGCCACACAGAACACACAACTTTGAATTGATTATATGTGAAAATAGATCAATGAAAAGAATAGTATATTAAAATAAAGTAACTTATTAAATATACCTTAGCAGCACATTTTTTTAGAACACCAAATGATTGTATAATTTGTTCAGGCATCTGCTCACTCTCTCCACCAATTTCAAAGTTTTGCAGTGACCGTTGAGTCTGTGCACCCCATAATCTGTGAAACCAAAGTAATAATACAAAGAAAATAGATATAAAAAACACTTTCCAGTCATGGCTATAAAAGAGTTTCTTGTGCACTGTAAGCATGCTGAGATTTCCCAAGTATATATGAAAAATGTCAATCAAGGCATTGCAAAAGAGAACCATATAACGACCAGAAACATATCAGCATGAATCATCCTTTTGTACATAATACATATGGAAAGTGAAGAAAATTGAATCCCTCATAGTTGCAGGAACACTAAAATTACCAAAATACAGATGAACAAGTTCATGCAAAGCCGCTTACAGAGGAAAAGCACGAAGCTGCTACAAGCATATTAGTTTGAAATAATCCATTTATACAAAGTGCGTAATGAAGATAATGTATAAATGCATAATGAAGATAAAGTTTCGTCATTTAAGTAATATTATTATCTAACGATCAAACTCTCAAGAACTTCAATCTAGAAGTGGGAAAACGTGGTTTTAGGGTGCCAAGTCTATGCTTCCATCATATCAAAATAAAGCACAATATGCACTAGATTGCAGAGTTTATTGTACTATTCAATTATCTCAGAGTGAATGGAATACATCTCAAAGTAATGAATGGAATACATCTTAAAGTATG
>JASDQU010372218.1:7074-21281 GCA_032191745.1 Picea mariana | reverse complement strand
ATGGTTTAAACCATGAGTAGCAACTAATAAGGAAAGGAAGAACAACCTCACATTACCTATATGGCCAAATGGCTGAAATTCCATGCATGTGGGATATGTTTGGGCTCCCCAAGTAACCAAGGCCTTGAATGAGAATATATATTCCTTGTCCTTCACCCACATGGATTCCCCAAATTCTAGCCCCTTTTTTTTTCTAATATCTATGGAATAACATAGCCTAGCATCCCTAACATGGCCCATCTATAATGGATCACTTCTAGCTCTATTTTTTTCATGAGCATCTCTGGATTATCCAAGATCCCAACAATATCTCACCCGGGGAATTACTATTCATGTATTATGTTGTTTGCTACGATAAGGGGACTAGTTACTTTGGGTTGTCATGTCCATACCTTCCTATCCTTGATTTTGATACATATGGATACAATTATGCTTACCCCAAACTTTCTTAGCTTATTCAATTGATCAATGCTCCTATTTAGGTAGATGATATTAACTGTCAAAAGAAAAAGGTCTCATTGGTGTTAATTTGGTCCTTGATATAAAAATAAAAATTGAAACTCATGAGAAGAAAAGGAAAATTAAAGATAGTATCACTAGGGATGCCTTAGATGTTGGCATGAGCTGGCTTAATTTTGGATAGCCTAGGTGCGAGGATGATAACAATGAGCATTGAAAGAGGGATACACCCAAAATTCCTATAGGTAGTGTGGATTCATAATTTTTCTTTTGTTTCATCATGTTGTTCCCTCATGCAAGAAATTGTTATACAACTCTTGAAGGAATGCTTCACGGTCTTGTAGTTGGTAAGTAAATTTTGCACCTTTTTTCTGGTATTCTTTATTTCAATATGTGATATTCAGATATATAATGGATACCATTTAATTTTATATTTTTCCTATTTATTAGTACATGGAATATACACTTCTATATATCCTCCCATATTCTATATACAAGAAACTATGAAGGTTTGAGATATTAGTGCTTTAAATGCCTTTTATCTCACTATAAGCTAACTTTTGTTAAATCGGCCAATGATTCAATTGAACATATTGACATAGCTCTAAGCTAACTTTTGTTAAATCAACAAACAATTCAATTGAACATATTGACATAGCTCTAGATATTGCCTCTTGTGCTACATTTGGCTAACAACTTTTTGTCATATTTAAAACAAAAAATATCAAATGGGTTTGTAAAGAACATTGACCATACACGGGAATAGTATTGTTGGAGCTTGTCGATAGGAACATGTACGTGATTCTCTCGAGAATTTTGTCTTTTGTTGTTGCCATTTCAATGTTTGAGGAGGATAAATTGATGGAAATCCTGGAAATTTACTAAAATACGAGGTCACAGTTGAAACCATACATGTGCTAAGATAAAGAAATTCAAATGGTCTTCTGTGATGATTTTAATGTTTATCCTTCTGCTAACAGAAAGAAATTCATTAAAAAAAATGATTGTATGTGGTTACATATTGTGATGATTTTGACATTTATCCTTTTGTCAAACAGAAATAAATTCATAAAGAAAATTATGATTGCATGTGGTTACATATTAGGAAATGTAACATCCTGCTCTTGCGTGCATATGATTTGACTTATTCTTTGAGGAAACCTGCATGCAAGTGATTTGGTTTTCTATATGGTTATTTGTTTCTCTTATGTATTCCGATTATGATGTTTATGGATTATGTTGTTATGTTATTTGATTTCTATGTATAGAAAGATGCTATTGACGGGTTTCTCCTCAGTGTGCAAGACACTTGACAGATTTACGATGTCGATGGCATCAATGGACCTCCTTGCACTCCAGATCGAGTTAGGGAGTGGACTATATATGGTTGGGTATTTCTATTTATGCATATGTGACATATGATCAGGTATATTATGATGTTGTTCATGGATCGTTGACAATATGCGTTGATGGATGCAAGATGACGATTGCTTTCTAATCAAAATCACATAAGGAGTAAATGGGCTATGCGCAATGACTCGAAATTGAGGGAGAGGTGTGGTAGCATCCCTTCCATAGCCTACTAACACTCTCGTCATGGCTCAAATTATAGGTTAACGATTACCTAGTTCGAGAGATCCATGATGCCATGAGGGCAGATTGAGACAGTCGCTCATGAAAATTCTAAGGGGCGCACAATAAGGCAGGGTCCTTATTACTTATAGGTCCCCAATCTCTCACAAGGTCGCTTGATGGAGTATTGATTTCAAGGGTTGTACAACTACCAAAATGAGTCAAATGCGAGTGGCACCCTTGGAGCACGTAGTGTGTCTTGAAGGGCACTTTGCATAAATAAAACTTGAAAAAAAGCGAGTGGCTCCGTTGGAGCATGGAGTGTTCCTTGAAAGGAACATCGTGGTTTTTAATAAAGGTGAGTTAATGAACCTAGGTGCGTAGAAAACAACAATTTGTTTTGAGATTCTCAGACTTAAAATAATTATTAATGGGTAATTCCTATTAATTATAAAATCTCCTTACAAATTCTAAGCCTACTTTAAAATTTGATCCCAAGTCTAAAGAGGGTAAGAAGACTAAAAAAAAATAAAAATTAATAAATTATGGCGGATGAAGAAAAATCAAGTTAGGATTGGAAAGAGTAAAAAATTATGTCTAAAGATTTAATCATATAAATGTGTGCAAAAGAATACCAAATTGGAACTAAGATAATAAAGGAAATAAATGTAAAAAGGGATGTGGAAGCATATAAATGAATCTACTCTAGTCTAACTAAATATTTTTCCTAAATTAAACACAACTAACTTTTAGAAAGACATCAATCATTAAAAAAGAAATAGAGGGAATAAAGGGACAACTAGGAGTGATTTTAGGATGAGTGAGGGAAATTGATAATTAATTAAATTAAATGGTGAATTTATTGGTTCAACTGAGGGAACAAGTGACAAGTGTATGGGGGGGATTTCTAATTAATTTTTAATAAAATGAATTAAACGTGCAACTCGCAAGTGGTCACTAAGAAAAATTCTATAAGAGTAATGGATGAGAAGAGGAATGGATCATGACCGGTATGCATAAAGTTATATTGCTGGAATTTCTTTGACTGAGTTTACTTGTGAGAGTTGGGATACCTAGCTCGAGAGAGAGAGTGGTAGTTCGACCTTGCAAGGCGAGCTGGGAGCTAGAGTTTTTTTGTTGTGTTTTTGCGTGGCCCCTTTACATCTCGAAGGCTAAGAGAAAAGGAGATTACCCCTAGCGTTGGCTGAGAGGTACCAGTGAAGTCTTTACGGTTAGCAATCGAGGATTGGGATGGAGTGAAATCGCAGGAGAGACTCTTCGACTTATCACTGTTGGTCAAAGTATTTTGTAGAGTTGCAATGTATGAAGTTTTGTATTTCATATTTAAGTTGCAATGCATTAGATGTTTGTTGTAAATATGTTTTGGGGTATTCTCTACGTTTTCTCTTTCTGGGTTGTGATTCCAGTAAGGTTTTTCCTCTGCGCCGAGGTAGTCACTTGCCCAGCGAGCCCTTGTTCTCTGTGTTTTATTTTTTTTAATGCCCAACCCCTCCCTCTTAAAATTTTCTGAGTTGAATCTGGTCTCAAAATTTTTGGGGTAATATATCCTTTCGATTTCCTTCGCAAGATCTCTATGTTGACAAGTTTTCCCTGTAAATTTTATGGGATTTATATCCCAGCAATTTTAACTGTGCGATTTCACTGGGTATTCGCCCAGCGAATTTTCCACTTCAAAGCTCAGCGATTTGGGAATCAACCAATCAACCTAGCACCCAGCATGCTTGGATCTCATCATTTTTTATGTGTGCATTCTTAGAGTTTACTTTGCTACCATCGCCTAGCTACCTTCATCGTGAATATTTTGAGTTCTGATCTATTTCTACGTGCGTTTTACTATCTTTTTCGCCGTATAGTGAGAGATTCGCCTGGCGAATTCCCTTATCTTTTTTTTCTCTGCGCGTTGCACTTAATCCTCAACGTTGATGACTTACACTCGGCGATTATGCACAAGTTCACCCAGCGAATTCATAATTTCCCCTCATCCATTTATTATGGTGATCTGTGAGTTTTGTTCGGTTATGTTTAATTTTTGTTTACCTCTGCATTCTACATGCATTTTCAGCCAACGAATTTTTTCTTAAACGCTCAGCAATTTTACCTTACCCAAGGCGTTTTTAAATGCTCATAAAATTCACTTTTTCCTCAGCGCAATTTCATGTCTATCCGTGCATCCCACCTCCTTTTCCCAGCGAATTTCGAGGCCATTGCCCAACAAAATTCGTGGTCTTTTCCCAACGATTTGCTTTCTTCTTCTCTGTGTTAATGGAGTTTACGTGTTCATCAAATTTACATCTACTTACCTCCGAAATTACTTGGATATTTTCACCCTGCGTTGAGCAAATTCGCCCAGTGTTTGATCTTTACCTCGGCGTTTTACGTGATCTCTTGCCAGCAATTTTCATGCAAAATTTCCAGAGAAATTTGTGATAAATTGTCAAGTAGAAGTCGTGCCCTTTGCCCAACGAATTTCGTGTTCATTGCCAGCGATTTTAGTGATCTTTGGCCACGCAAAACTCAACTATTTCTTGTCTTTTCTATGCATTTTTTATTGCCCTTTTGTGCTCAATGTTTGTTGTCCTAACGCCCAGCGTTTTGCCTCTCACACTCAGCGATTTATTTCCTTTTCTTTTCTGATATTAGCATGGGAAACCCCCGAAGATATCTCTCATTTATCTGTGCAAATTCGCTTGATTCCAACCCTGCGATTTGCTAAAAGACCTTATCTCATTAAAGTGTTTGACTTAACTATTCCATAGAGTCAAAGAACTTACATTTTATGCTCTTGGTTTTTAAGAAGACACTTGTTTGCATCTTAAATTTTTACATTCATTTAATATTTTAGTGAGACTGTATTTAGATTATGTCTTATTTTGTGGTGGACCTTCATATTTATTATATCCTTATTGGTTTCTACAAGAATGTATTTCCACACTCACGGAAACCCTCCCTTATAATCACACATTCTTAAAGGACCTATAAATTGTGATCTAGATTCTCTTCTCATTGGGCTCCTTGTCATATTTAATAGGTGCTAAATGCATTGACTATTTGAATAGATGAGATGCTTGGATTATTATGTATTTATTTTCTTATGCACCTTAAAAATTAAAATGATAATTATTTGTGTCACGATATAAAATCTATGTGTGGATGGTCCTGTAGGTGGTTTACCCATGCGCTATACAAGTCAATTGATTATGTAATGAGTTTTCTTACACCATGAACAAATGTTGATTCCAATGAATACACTTTCGATTACTTGCGCACAATGTAACTATTTTGATGTAGGATTTCTTCAATGCTTAGATTAATTGCACTCATTGTAATGATGTTGATTTATGTTTAATTCAATACTTGGATCACGCGCACACCTTGGAGTTAATGATAATTTGTGATTGAATTTATTTCATTGATTTCGTCGCATAATGAATATAACTGATGATTAATCTTACGCCATTACTTAAGTTGACATGTGAATGTTCTAGAATTGTTTACTCTCACATGTAACGGATATTTAAATGTTGATTTATGATTGATAGCGATGATGGCTACCCTTGCGCCATGGTTAATTGATGTTTAGGATTTATGGATTGATGAATTTATGATCGTTGATTTTGTTGATTTAGCTAGTTGCTTAGATTGATTGTGTTAGTGGGATGTAGACACCTTCTTGTTCTTCAGAACAATCACCAGCCCTAAGACCTTAAATGGTTATTTAATCAATTGGAATCTAGGCTTGACCATTGCTTATGTGTCCTAGAGGTTCTAACCTTACACGGTACGATGGGAGGGTAGTTGTTTCTATTCATTGACTCAATGAAAGTTGTCATAGCTTATTTCAAGATGATTATGATGTGCTAATTTTCTACGCTATTTATGCTTATGCTTATGTGTCATTAGTGATTTCCTTAATGAGTAGTTGTTACTTCTTTTACTTATCATGTTATTGATTAGGCGCTACTATGATCATGTGCTAATGTTAATTTCTTAATGAAAATAAAAATTACCTTTTGTGCTTCACTTTTTCTTAGGCGTAATAGAGGGCCATTAAATATGGTATCAGAGCGAGGTTCAACCCCGCGACTGGGATCGTCATGCATTTAATTGTATAAACACTTGATTAATTACTAATTAAATTGAATTGTATCCTTGTGGGTAATCATGGTTAGAGGACGTCACGGAGGAAGACGACGTGGAGCTAGGGGAGGAGGCGCAACACCTCCAATAGCATCCACGCTGGAGGGATCTAACCCCCAAGTAGAAGAACATCTCATTAGGCATTAACAAATTGTTTTTGGGGATGTGGTTGGGTTGATGAGGTCCTTTTAGAGGATGTCGGAGGCCTTGATTAGTTATCTGGATAAAGATGAGGCTAGGGCACTTGTACCCCCTGAGGGTCCACAACGCACCTCGATCGGTACTGGTAGCATTCACCAATAACTCGAGAATGTCAAGCTTCCCGAGTTCTTGGGTTCCACACGATGCAGACACCGAGGCATGGTTGGAGAATATGACGATGTGATTTGCACTTCGTAACTACACCTCCAACATGAAAGTCTGCATGGCAATATTTCAACTAAAGGGGAGCGGTCTTCTATGGTGGAAGGCGTTCCAGCCACAACTGAACCTGGTTGTCGAATACATGTTATGGGAACTGTTCGAGGAGTGGTTCCAGGAGAGGTATTTGTCTAAGGAATTCATTGAGCATTAGCTCAATGAGTTCAACGACTTATGACAGGACGATCGTATGGTTCTCGAGTATGAAGCCCATTTCATGGAGCTTCTAAGGTATGCTCCACATCTAAACACCAAGAAGATCAAGGTCAACAAGTTTGTGTTCGACCTTAACGTCAATATTCATGCGAAGGTGAGGATACTAATGCCTTAGAAAATGCACAATTATTTCTAGAATACCCTCATAACTGAAGAATAGCTAATCAACGAGGGTCAGAGAAGGACTCTTATGAGATCGAAGTGACAGGAGACATCTGGTGCACAGCAACATCAAACACTAGATAGGCATCCACAGGATATAGAGGCACTCCGAGAGGATCCACGTTCACGACACCATGAGAACTAACACCTCAACAATGGACTCCCTACAAAGGACCACAACACCAGCAACAACGTCGTCCACAACAACAACAGTTTAGGCCTGTTCAATAGAACAAACCAAGGTTTTAGGCTGGTGGGACATAAACTTATGCTTCGGGGACCAAGAGTACTGAACCAAAGATCGGATGTTGGACATATAGAAAGCCACATTAAAAGCGTGATTGTCCAGTTGAGAGGGCTAGAGCAGTCGGATCAGCTGGACACACTACAATAGGGGATTTTGGCTAGGCCCATCAGATTCATGCAGCTGTGAGTAACCACTAGGACGAGCACAAGTCTACTTTTCTTGAGACTTTAGGTAGCATCACTTACCAAACCTTTAGTGTTTTCATATATCCAGGTGCTACAAAAAGATTTATTTATGTTGCAACACTAAAAATGATTAAGGTAAATCAAGTTGAATCGAACGAGTTTAGCTACGTGGAAATGGCTTCGAGAACCAAGAAGAAGGTTGGAGGAAAGGTTACAGACTGTAGCCTTAACCTGGGAGATTTTTTCACGGATTCCAACCTGTATATCATGATCTTAAGATCTTACGACGTAGTGATCGGTATGGACTAGTTGGAATCGCATAAGGCGATAATAAACTGTAAGAAAAAATGGTTGAGGTTGATCGATGATGACGGATATAGATGAGTGATTGTAGGAATAAATCAAGGATTTTTCCTAACGTTCATCTCTTCCCTACAGCTAAGGAAGAGTATGCACAAGGGTTGCAAGCTATATGCAATCTTAGTGATGAATGACAAGGGCATGGCAAAAGGACCATAAAACCTTACAGTAGTACGCGACTTTGCAGATGTATTCTCAGAAGAGTTACCAAGTTTTGCGCTCGAAAGGGAATTATAATTTACCATCGAATTAAATATTGGAATGGAACCGATAGAAAGAATGCCTTATCGTATTTCGACCCTTGACATATAGTAGTTGAAAATGCAACTGAAGGAGTTGTTGGACCTAAGACTTATACATCCAAGTGTGTTGCCTTAGGGTGCATTGATTATTTTCATACAGAAGAAGGATGGGTCATGGAGACTCTGCATTGACTACCGTCAATTGAACAAGGAAACGATCAAGAACCAATATCTATTGCCAATAATAGACGATTTGTTTGACCAAATGAAGGGCACAATGGTGTTTTCGAAGATCGGTTTGAGATCAGGATATCACCAGTTACGAATCAAGGAGGAAGACATTTCTAAGACTGCATTCAAGGCGAGGTTTGAACATTATGAGTTTACCATTTTACTGTTTGGACTGACAAACACCCCAAGTGTATTCATGAGCTTGATGAATTAGGGTTTCATAATGCTTTTCTTATCCCATCTTCCTCATTGATTTTTGTTTGAGCTATCCCTAGAGTGGTGTCTTGATTAAATCCCTAATTTTTGTTTAATTCTTGGGTCTTCATCTCCCTACACTATCGTATCCTCCCTCACAAACTCATTATGCTACCATGGGAGCGTGGAGTGATAGTTTCTTGATCATTTTGAATCTGAAGGGAGGTGATCCTAATTGTGATTTTGACGCTCGTGTACTTCAATCATCTAGTTTTGATGACGTTTTTCATACCCACGTTATAGGACATTCTTGTGCATATTGTTGCAATTAATTCCACCTATTTTCAATTCATTCGATTGCCATTCCATGTATGCCTTGTCGTCATCATGATTTTTCATCGTTGGATCCCCCGCTAGAAATGATTTCCTTTGTTGCAGTCCTATTATTGTCCATGTCATTAATATTATGGAATTTGGATATGAGCTAGCTCGCTCCTATTGAGCCCCAACTTAAAATCATTTGTTCGTTTGGCAAGGTCAATACCCCATTATCTAACCTATCCACCAATTTATTTGCATCTCTACACACATGAAGTGGCATGTTGTTTGTATTCGAGACTATAAGAGTGGCCACCTATTTCTGCTTGGAAACCAAGCACCAATTATTTGAAACTCTATCTTTCTAATGATTTTAATGAATAAGTATGAACCTCCTTCCACCCTAAAATTTCCACGTGCCTCTTTGATTTCTATCTATAATCCATGCATCACACTCTCCAGTTTTATAATGTTATTAATGTTGTTCCCAAGCGATTAAAAACTAAATGTAAAGTCCTTGATTCTAAAGTTTTTAAAATAAAGGGAGGATACTATATTATGACTTTAACAAGAGTATATTTATGATTAAAAGTAAATACATATTAGATCCATGCATCATACTCTCCAGTTCTATAATGTTATTAATGGTGTTCGCAAGCGATTAAAAACTAAATGTAAAATCCTTGATTCTAAAGATTTTAAAATAAAGGGAGGATACTATATTATGACCTTAACAAGAGTATATTTATGATTAAAAGTATATACATATTAGATTTATGAATGTAATTGTGTTATTTTGATAATTTCTATTTTATACGAAGTTATTTTCTCTCTTCCCATTATAATACATATGGACATATGTGCCATGCCTACATATAGTGTACATTGTATCCATATGTAGATTTGTCATCCTATTCTATGTACATTGTATCCATATGTAGATTTGTCATCCTATTCTATGTACATTGTATCCATATGTAGATTTGTCATCCTATTCTATGTCTTAAGGTTGTAATTTAAAAACACTAACATTGGTATTAATACTAAAAGTGATAATTTAAATGTTGCTTGAAATATTTACAGTTATGGTTTTCTCATTTTGTATTATAACTATTTATTTAAAAGAATGAACTAATTTTAACCTATAGAAAAGTTTAAACACATGTATTGTAGAAAGCATGTTTTATATGGATGAGGTATGGCATGCTTTAAATTTATATCAATTTAGTTTCATGTTATAGACATGTTCTGAATTTTGTTTAGAATTTCAAATTTAGAAGAGTTGTTTAATGACATATTAGTTTTCTAATTATTTTTCTTTCTTATTTCTAGTTATCATGTTTATGAATGGTGTGTGATTAAAAACAAGAATGATAACATATCTCATGTTTTTATTATTCTTTCTTTTAATTACAAAGTGAAAATTTTGGAGAAATTTTTTTTCATCAAACTTAGCATCTGGAAAATGATATTTAGGTAAAGAAAAATAGGTGATAAAATAATATGTCATCAAACTTAGCATCTGGAAAATGATATTTAGATGAAGAAAAGTAGTTGATAAAAGAATATGTCATTAACTAACTCTTATAAATTTAAAATTCTAAAAAAAAAAACTGGCATACACTGAAACTTATTTAAATAAATTGAAAACAAGTCATGTAGATCTTATTTGAAAAAAACATTATACATAGAGCACATGTTTTCCACTATACATGTGTTTAAGAAATCTTTCTTAAAAATTATAATTTACATTCTTGTAAATCCATAATTATAGTGCCAAATGAGAAGACCATAAATGTCCAGATTTCAAGTAACATTCAAACTATCTTATCACCAACATGTATAAGAAATCTTTCTTAAAAATTATAATTTACATTCTTGTAAATCCATAATTATATAGTGCCAAATGAGAAGACTATAAATGTCCATATTTCAAGTAACATTCAAACTATCTTATCACCAACACTTTTAATCTTTATACAAGTGTTAACATTTATATTACAAACTTAATAAATAAAATAAAATGATAATTCTACATATACACATTTTAATCTTTATACAATTGTTAGAATTTATATTTCAAACTTGATAAATAAAATAAGATGATAATTCTACATACATAAAATGTACACTATATGCCTCTAATTCCATAAGTGTTAAGTGTTATATTGAGAAGTAAAATAATAATTCTTTATAAAATAAATCTCTTACATAACCCAATCACATCTATAAACTTATTATTTTGATATATCTTTGACCATATGTATATCTAATCTTATAGTATCTAATCTTATTGAAAAGTAAAATAATATTTTTTTATAAAATAAATTTCTTACATAACCCAATCACATTTATAAACATATTATTTTGATATATCTTTGACTATATGTATTTTGATATATCCTTGACCATATGTATATTCTAATGAAGGTCATATTATAATATCATTCTTCTAAAATTATTGTCTTTAAAGATTAATAATCAAAGTTTTTACATTTAGTAAAACCAAGTAATATCATTAGCTTGGATGTTTCTCTCTTGCTATAGTTATTCATTATCCATCCATTGAATTCTTGTTAATGTTAGTCATTGACAAGTTGGATGTCATACAAGTTATTTTCGTTGGATTTCACGAATTGTTGTAACTTTCTAATTTGTATTACTGGTTGGTTTGTGATAATATCATATTACATCACCATTCCTAAGTGTCATATTTTATGAATGTTATGAATTGTGTAATTTTCTTTCTCAAATATGTAGAGGTGAATGTTAAAATAATATTATATATATATATATATATATATATATATATATATATATATATATATATATATATATTAATTAATTTTCTATATAAAATTATTTTGATATATTATATATTTTTCTATATATTTTTTATTAAAATTATTTTAACTAATTCTCTATATAAAATCATTTTGACATATTATTTATGTACACATTTTTCTATATATTTTATTAAAATTATAGTATTTAAAGATTATTTATGTACACATTTTCTATATATTTTATTAAAATTATAATACTTAAAAATTAGCATCAACATCCACCTCAATGTCTAGGTTATCAGCCATACCATTTGTACTAAGGAGAACGGCCTTGAAATATTTAGGAATAATTCACGAATAATTCACTCCATTGCGTTTAATTACACACAATTTTCAGAAATATTAAGATAATTAAGAGTTTTTGTAAAGTAGTTATGTCTTCCTTTTCTATACTTAAAGATTAGCATTAACATCCACCTCAAAGTCTAGGTTATCAACCATACCATTTGTACTAAGGAGAACGGCCTTGAAATATTTAGGAATAATTCACGAATAATTCAGTCCATTGCGTTTAATTACACACAATTTTGAGAACTATTAAGATAATTAAGAGTTTTTGTAAAGTAGTTATGTCTTCCTTTTCTTCTTTGGATTTAACAAGGTTTTAAAATTGGTAATTTAAATGAAACTTTAAGTCAACTTATTGGTAATGGTTTGATGTCAATTCAATTATCATGGAATAATACTCAATAAACTATGAACTAAATTATATATTTTATGTGTTTTATTGGGTTAAATAATTTAAATTAGTAGGATATTATTGTAAATTATAAAAGTTAGAGAGATAAAATATAATAGAGAATTTTTGGATCTTTTAATTATTTCATCTTTGACTTCTTTTGTTTCTTAGTTATTTATTTATTTAGATATTTGTATTATTGTTGTTTTTCAAAGCTCTACAACTCAGTCCAATTTAGTATGGGAGAAATGTTCATGTAACATAAGGCATTAAGATAATTAAAAAAATATAAAACAATTATAATAAAAAACAAACACAATATATGAACGATAATAATATTTCTTTGTGGTTTTGAACGAGAATAATATTTCTCTATTGTTTTGAATGAGAATAATATCTCTCTGCGGCTCGAGAATAATATTTCTCTATGGTTTTGAAGGGAAATAATACTTCTCCGAGGTTTTGAAGGAATACTACTCTGAGTTTTTGAAATTAATATTTCTTAGAGGCATATCTTTTTGCAATTTGGAACGGGAATAATACTTCTTCTTTTTTTAAAGTAGATATTTTATTTCTAAGATTATATATCTAGGGTTTTCAATGCCAATAATACTTTTTTTTTAAGGAGATATTTTACTTCTAAGATTACATATCTAGGGTTTTGAATACTTCTCTATTTATTTATTTTTTAGGAGATATTTTGTTTCTAAGATTGTCTCTGGACTTCTCTATCGTTTTTAGAAATTATTTTTGGCTTATTCAAAGAGTTGAGAATTTGTACATCTGAAATGAGGTGAGTCACTTTTTACTTTGATTCAATTTTAATTTTACGTAAAGAGATTTAAATATATTTTATTTATTTATTTATTTATTTATTTTAAGTTTCAGAAGTAAAAGTTGATTTGATAGATAAAGTCAATCCATAATAATAATTATTACATCTTTTTTCTCGAAGGCCCCACAAAATCACCCTAGAGATCCTTTACCATTATATGGAACTTAGTAGAAAAAAAAAGAGAGGAGAGAGATGCCAAAATCCAAATAGGGTTTGAAACATTAGAAAAAAAGAGTGAAGAAAGAGAAGTAAAACTCTAAATAGAGCTAGAGGCAATGATTGATAAAAAAATTAAAGATACCATTCAAACTCAAATAGAGGATAGATTCTCAGGTTCAAGAGTGAATTGCAGGCAATGAAGGATATAATTCAAGAAATGGAAAACATAAACAATCAACCCAAGAAGGAGGGGTTGAAGAAAATCACAACTTCAAAGGTAGGATTACAGAGCTAGAATAAAAACTAACCAACAATTTGACCCTCGGTAATATGGAAAACAAATTGGATATCAAACTCATCAAAGAGGAAATGAATTTAAGCTAATCGAATTGGACCATGAGCGTAACAAAAGAGCCTTTAACCTCATAATTTTTGGTATAAAAGAACAACAAGAGGAGGATACGGTAGCAATAGTAAAAGAATAATTAAAAAATAAATCACAAATTCATACAACTTACCTCATAGAAGCAAAGATGCTAGGAAAAATAATTGATCACAAAGATAGGTTGATCCGTGTCAAAATAAGTTGTAATGACCATAAATATAGCATAATTAGTAAATCTCCAAGCTTAAAAGGGTCAGGAATGTTTATAAATGAAGACCTCATTCTCGAAGACCAAGATGAATTAATGAAGAAAGCTCAAAAGGTAAAAGAAGCTAGGAAAAAAGGAAAATGGGCAATAATTAGAAATCGAAAAGCTATTGTTAGGGATAGAGACTAGAATGATAATAATAAATAGGAATTTGGGACACTTGCGATCCTTTTTTGGAATTGTCGTGGATTTCCATGGCGCAAAGGTCCTATGATAAGTTGGATCCCGAGTGATATTGATATTATCTGTCTAGCTAAAACTTGGGAGCAT
>JASDQU010372217.1:64072-79416 GCA_032191745.1 Picea mariana | reverse complement strand
TATAAATAAGAGGCAAGGCTCTCTCATTTGAATCACACTTAAGCATATTGAATATTTATATGTGTCTAAGGTAACCAAGGATATCTAAACTAGAATTCTGAGTGAAGGTGAAGAAAACAAGGCCGAAATGCAAGGAAGGATAAAAATTTTTGATGGCGCTTTCTAAGTTATGTTATTTATAGGTCATCTCACCATTTTCGCTATAACATTTTTTCTATAATGATTCAGACCGTGAAATTTCTATGAAAGTGACAAAACATATCCAAGTAGCTGTGGAAAAAAATTAAGCATGTGGGTCGTTGTATTTTTGGATTTACACTCCGTGGAAAATAGGGTTTGTGGTCAGTCCTAAAACTAGTCAAAATCAGATGTTTCGGGTAAAAACGTCATAACTTCTTCATAAAAAATCCAAATTCAGTGAGACAAAATGCATTGGTTAGGTGAAAGTCAATAGTATGTTGTGTAACATTTTTAGATCAATTCATCAAATATTTTTTGTGGGGCACGCAATACAAGGTCGCATGGTTGATGCATGGTTCAGATTTATCGGTACAGGTTTACAACGGTATATCTCACAGTGATAGTGTGACAGTGGTTCCATCATTCTGCTTATACTTTAGGGTGGAATGATGGGGCAAGGACAGGTGGTTGTAGCCACCTTCCGGTTGTAGCCAGAGAACACTGGGGGTTGTAGCCTCCTTCTGGTTGTAGCCAGAGATTTGGGGAGTTGGAGCTTCCCTCAGGTTGTAACCTGAGAAGCTAGGGGGTTGGAGCCTCCTTCGAGTTGCAGTTGGAAAACAAAGAAAGTTGGTGCTTCCAATGAATGTAATTCTTTAAGACATATAAGAAAAAACATTCCATGGTTTTCTCCTGATTTGGGTTTTCACATAAAACACTAGCGTACTATGTATGTGTGTGATTGTTTATTTATTACTGCTCATTATTGGATAATAATTCTACATTGATATAACATTTGAAGAAAAGGGATTATAATTACGCTATTATTGATTCACCCCCCCTCTCAGTAATCCAACAGATTACATTCTTACAAGTGTGAATAAAGGAGTTGAGGTCGAACACTTGAAGAATCCATTGATCATGATATATTGATGTATTCCCAACTGTCGATGGAGAAAGAACCTGCAACCAATGACTTCAAGACTCTAGGTGCTCATAGGACTCTAGGTCTCGTTTCCAAAATAGATGGGTTGAAGTCAATGGAAGGAGACCCACTGAAAGGAGAGCATTAAGGAATCTCTCATCATTCAGCATGAGGTACAAAGCAAGAGCTTGATGATTCAGAGGAACTTGGACGAAGAACATGTTCATGAACCAATAACCCTGTGCGTATTTTGCATGCACCAGATGCACATAGTGCACAAAAAATACCCTCTTAATAGAATCCAATAAGGAAAATTGTCGACAAAGGTGAGGAAACCACCGATAAGGCTAATGGCATCCAAGGAACTACACGAATCCCAATGTGTGAATATATTTATTTCCTTCGAACACAAGGGAAACCTCTCATTCAACGACCAATGATGAAATGTTGAATGTTGGATTACCTACCCATAATGCAAGTAGGGCTAGGATGCAAGATGGGACTACAACTTCATGTAACTATGAGACACACTGAGGGTATGGCCAACATGCAAAGTCAAGAGTTCTGAGAAATTGATGACACAGGTTTATAGACATCCTTTGAACAAGAGCATGAACATATGGATGAATTTGGTAGCATAGACTCACTGATGAAACTTTTAAATGTAGGGGGCAGCAATCCATCTCTCCGTAGGGAATGGAAGAGTGACCGGTCGGAAAAGTAAACTCTAAGTAACGAGCTCAGCTTCCTAAGGTCATGCTAAACCCAAAATTTTGATGACAAGGGGACTCAAAAGTTTGTTCTCTTTTCAAAGGAGACATGACTGCTACCAACGCAAGATAATATTCTTTTCATACCTGTCTTTTTTTTTTTTTTCATAGTCAAATGAATTATATAACACAGAGGAGGAAACGAGTGTCTCTAGTAAGCAACCAGTTATAGTAGTGGAACATACCTATGCTCAATGCAAGGAGGTGCATGCAGGATATGGAAACTTAGGGGAATTTTTCCTCTTGGGGTATAGGGTGTCAATTTGCAAAGGACATAAACAAATCTATGCTTGGTTGATGATGCAAATTGTTGAGGTGATATGCTTAGAATGTGAAAGCGAGAACCGACAATAGGCTCAATACTGCAAGCAAGAGAATTAGATGCAATTACAACTTAACACCAAAGAATGTCCTTTTTCATAAATTTAGTCTACTTGGTTTGAAAAAGGCGTAACATTTCACCAAATAGACGTCCTTTCAAATCCAATTTATGAGTGTAAAAGGGACAAGTTCACTCGACAATATTTTTACTTTTTGATAGAGTCGAAAAAGAGCTTAATCCAAACTCGTTGGGAGTGTTCTAAGCATCATGTCATGGGGGAGGCTAGGGCTCCCATGTAGGACTTCTGTGAAAGGTCAACAACATATGAAAAACTAACACAAGCTTGGGAAAACCCATATATTTCCAAGTCGAGGAGGATAAAATACTTGCATAGGTTACCTTATCTACAATATATCAAAGAATTCCCCTTATCTGGAAAGGTGTAGAAGAAGGAATTCGAGGCTCTACAAGATCATTCCAATCAAAAGAAACCACCCTAGGAATTGGAGGGAGAATATTTGGAGAGATTAGAATGCTCCCTTGTGTAGAAGGTACAAAACTAGAAATGATAAGGACATGGTCGAAAGACTCATCACCCCCCAACAGAAGAGTGGGACTGACCGAAGATTGCATTATCAATGTCACTTCCTTAGACTTGTCACTCTCCAAGAGAAGAGTGGGATCGACCAAAGATTTCACCGACATCACCACTTATTCAATGATTGGTTGAATAGGATGTGATACAACGATGCCAAGAGAAGCATCACCCCCAAAAACAGGAGTGGTTTTGGTCGAATATTGCATCGACACGATAGTTGATTGAACAGGATGTGAGACAACAAGGTCAAGAGACACATCACCCCCTAAAATAAGAGGGGTGTCAGATGAATATTGCATCAGGACTACCACTGTAGCAACCAAAGAAGGACTAGAATGTTGGGAAACCAAAGATGACTCAAAACCCCAAGGGCCCCCAGGCAAGGACCACACTTATTGTACCACAACAGTAGCAAGGAAAAAATGATTATGGTGATATCCTTGCAAAGCCTACAAAGGAACTTAGGATTATGTCTTATACGTCTAGGATTATCAATCGTATGAATACCCCCAGCATGACTTGAAGTGGTTAGGAGCATGCTACCAGCATGATTTGCATAGGCTAGTAGAAAATATCCAAAATGAATTGCAGAGGTTGGTGATGAATTCCCAACATGACTAGCAGAGGTTGGTGACAAACCTTCAACCTGACTAGCAGAGGTTGATGATGAACCCCCAACATGACTAGCATAGGTTGGTGATGAATCCCCAACATGACTAGCACAGGTTGGTGATGTATGTGCAGTGTGACTAGATTTGTGGCCCTGGTATGACTTGCAACGGCTGGTTACTGGTATTCAAGATGACTTGCAGAGGTTGTTGACCTATCTCTAACATGACTAGCAGAGGTTGGTGATATAATTCCAGTATGACTCGTAGTGATTGGACTTGTGCCCCCAGCATGACTTGCAGTGGCTGGTTGCATTTCTTCAACATGACTTGTTGAGGTTGTTGACCTATCTCCAACATGACTAGCAGAGATTGGTGATATAATGCCAGTATGACTTGGAGTGACTAGACTAGTGGCGATGGTTGGTTGTGGAATTTGAGACCAATGTCCTAGGAAAGATTGGTTTTGAGAAATTACAGGCCAAGAAGGGTTCTGATATACACCATGGACGTATCCAATGGGATAGTATCCTCCTCTATACTGATTCATAACAGGTTTTAAGGGAATCGTCACCGAGGAATCCGCTTGTGAAGAGAAAGTGACATGAAAAGGGTTACTCATGTGAGGATATATGTTTCCCCCATACAAAGGAACTTTSTGAAGGGGKTTTCCCATACTATAAAACTRACTCCACCCRAATGAAACACCAAAGGATAGATGAAGTTCYGCCATGRAAAAAGCGKTYGTAGGAACCAACATAGMAGAAGAATGATAGATGGACATGATGTAATAAGTAGAATGACTGCCCATTTGAAAAAATTCTCCTAGAAAAGCGAAGATAAGATTGGATCCATAGGAAGAAATATTCCAACCTCCTACCGTAAGAGTTGGTTGAGGGATATGAATCCCACCAAATGAAAAGGGAGAATAAGGAGGCATCATTCCCTGAGACCCAAAACTAGGAATCACATAAGAAGATGAGCAAGGGATGGAAAGTGTGAAGACATGTCTGGAATACCATGAGAAAAATTATTAGAGGCCCAAGGTATTGGTTGAGTATCATGATTCAGTGTACCACTCGTAAATACAAAAGGATTCGTCCCCGTGGAATGAGAAAATACCGTGGGTGAGGTAGTGCTAAATGAAGGATTCAAAGGGACTCCACTATCCATAATAATGAACACTCACGATGCAATACGAAATCCTAAGGCCAACTAATAATCAAAGAGCACGCAAAAATAAGCAAAAGGCCAATATGCACACAAACAGGATAAAGTGGCTAAAAAGGGCCTCCCTCCCTAAAGTAGGTATGCCTCGCCCAAGAGGGGCCTGAGACTCCCTAAAAAAGATCAAAGGTATCAAAATCAATTATAAGGGCCCTCATGGGCTTAACAACCAATCGGTCAGATCCCACTCGAGAGGTAATCCTCCATAAAGGTTGTGAGTTTTCCGACCCTTATCTGACTCAAGGTACCTGCATAATAACCCCTGTAAGTAACATATTTTGTACCTATGTCAAGAAACTAAGCCACCACAACATAACTAATGCATAGGTGAACAATTATAAGTCAGGTCTACCATATGGGCAAGGTAACAAAGCCAAAAATATCGAAAGCACTACCTCTCACAGAGGTAAAAGTACTAACAATACCCCCATATACAAATAGATCCCTAGAAATATCTTTGACGCTAAGAAGGTATTGGGGGGATATCCCCTCAACCAACTTCATGTGACCTTGTGCTTAAGTCCGGTGTAAACAGAGCCTCCTGACATCACCAATTATACAATGTATTTCACCACTCCCTTAGTTAGACGCATATGTTTATTTTAATATCCTTCGATAAGTTTACTCACAAAATCCTATTCCAACGCTCTAAATCTTAAGCTAGTTTATACACCCTGAAAAATAAAATTGTTTCTAATCAATTTTTAAATTTATCAGCATTACTTTTAGTAGATTTACTTAATCAAAAAGGTGCAGTCGTGAAACTGATGATGTTATGACTCTACAAGTAAAATAAATAAATATGAATAAAATGAAAATTCCTAACTTCAATTCCCAATAAATGATAGGTTTTTCAAAATGCAATTTTCAATTTAATTATGTAATTCAAAATAATATGCAATCTTTCCATACATGTACTAACATCAATGATAAGAACCCAAAAGATCAAATTCCAATAATGAAAAATGTATATTTTTTGTATTTTCAATAAAAAGGAATGAAAATGCAAGGACTGAACAACAACTTGATATAAAGACCCTACTGCCTGTAAACAGAGAAAAACCAAGTATAATATCAAGAAGAAAACACCCATCCCAAGATGCAAGGACAATCAAAGAAAAGGATGATGAGAAAGAAACACTACCCAAAAATTCAACCAAAGAAAGGTTTCCTATCACTCTGCAGGCACTTAACAGTCACGACAGAGACCTAAGAAGACTCAACAACCATCAAAAATTACCCAACAAACATCAAACTCAGCAATCAAGAAATAATGAATGGTGTACGCGAATATTCAGGATAAACCCGTGTATATACACTTTCTATAGAATGACAACTAATGTATGTACGCAACTGTCAAGACAAAAACCACGTATATGTGTTGAAACACTGTCGGGTTAAGGATAAAGGATAAGAAACTCAGATTCAAAATGAATAGAGGTTGTCAAGCAATCATACAACAAGAAACTCAATATAAACAAGAGAAATCAAAGGAGAAAAACACTCCAAACCCCGAAAAGAAGATTCCCTCCCCAATAGAGTCGCCAATTATGTTACGAGGAAAATCACTCTATGGCATGGGGTAAACCACAACAGACAGAAATGACTACATAAATCAACTCTAATCTCAAGTATGTTATGTAAACAAATATGATAACAAGACAAGATAAGGAGCCTACCTCCTCCAGACATTCGATGATGTCCACCATTGAGCACTTGACTCAAAGAAATACACCTACAACTTGTCCTCAACCACCAAGATACGCAAGCATATGGTGATAATATATAAATTTAGCACATACAATAGCATAATCCAACAATATTCATAACAAATACGCCCATGGAATAACAATTCAAATATTTGCAAGACATTAATTGGATGAGAAAAGAGTATTTCTATTAAAATGTAATCAACAAAAGTTTATGAATGCCAAACTTCTGTGTCGGCATGTTTGGAACTGATAAACTAAGTCCCTTCTAGCTGGGCCTCCACCACTTCAATCCTCCACCAAAGGAAAGCTCATATAAGAGAGACAATGAGGTTCTCCATCAAATAGAGAATATCTTGGTGGATGAACAATGTGTTCATACTTAAAAGGACAAAGGGATGCAGACTCAATATGAAGTTAATAATTTCTCCAGAGTAACTTCGCTCTCAAAGTTGAATTCTTCTCCTATTTTCCTCATCTTGGATATGGCCCATTTATAGCCTTCAAATGGAACTGAAGGTCTGATTTGGAACGTTTCTAGTATATGGAAGTTCAAGGATCATGGATCTCATGATGTGACATGGAAACCCGACACCATTTTTTTAATTTTGAGCACAAATCTCAATGTAAATGGGATGTAATGGTGAAACCTATGTATACACATGTTGTATAGCTATTAGGGTGCGTATATGTGGAAACAAATGTTTTTTATCTCTGGGAATTGAAAATAGGGGACTTTAAGTCCACATAGGGAAATGGAAAAGGCCTTCTGAGCAAGTTTTCATGGGGTGAGGCAAATCATTCTATAACACCAGTGGGAGAATTAGGGTCCTCCTGAAGATGTTTAATGATCCATGAGATAGTTGGGTGTGTGAGGCACTCTTGGCATACATCCTCAACCCAATGAGGGACTCGTAAGGATAAGGAAAAGATGGATCCATCCTCCTCATGATGGCATGACAAAGCATCAACCACTATATTGTATTTTCTTTTTTTATATATGAGTTCATAGCCATAACCCAATATTTTAGTCAACCACTTATTTTTTTTCGGGGGAGGATAAAATCTACTCCAAAAAATACTTCAAACTATGGTGATATGTTTTTATCTGAAAATGACATCCCAAAAAGTAAAGACTCCATGTGTGAACCACATTTAGAATGGCCAACATTTCTTTTTCATAAGTGGATCTACCCAAGTTGCGGCCACTCAACACTTGGCTAGTAAATGCTAGAGGTTGACCCTCTTGGATGAGGAATGTGCCTATACCAGTTCCAAAAGCATATAATTCCACCAAAAAAGTTTTGTTGAAGTCAAGAACTGCCAGGACAAGAGTAGTGCACATGGATTTCTTTAACTCGATGAAGGCTTGCTCTATAGCAGGTGTTCAATGAAATGCATTCTTCTTGAGAAGTTCGATCAAGGGCTTAGTAATTTTTCCATAATGGTGGACAAATTTATTATAATATCCCGTGATACCGAGAAAACCCCATAGGCACTTTAAGTTCATGAGTCGCGGCCACTCCTACATAGTTTGTATCTTTTTTGGGTCCACTTTCACTCTGTCGTGACTCACAATGTGTCCCAAGTACTCCACTTCACTGGCTCCAGTATTTTTTACAAAAAATTGGTTGTCCTGTAGAAAGTGAAGAACTTTGTCCACATGAAGAAGGTGGCTATCCCAGGTGTGGCTATAAATGAGGATGTCATCAAAGAAATCCAGGAAAAAATACCGAAGGTAAGGTTTCAATAGTTTATTCACAATACTTTGAAATGTGGATGGAGAATTACATAGGCCAAAAGGAATGACCAAGAATTCATAATGTCCTTCATGAGTTATGAAAGTAGTCTTCAAAATATTTGCATACTTCATCATAATTTGGTGATAGATGGAGCGAAGTTCCAATTTGTTGAAGATGCGGGCACCTTGGAGTTCATCCAACAGATCATCAATGACCGGAATAGAAAACTTATCTTTGATGGTCAATTTATTTAGGTCCTGAAAATCAAGACACATGCGCCAAGTACCATTTTTCCTTAAGACCATCACTACTGGTGAAGAATATGGGCTTGTACTATGACAAATTACACCTGCCTCAAGTAATTCTTGTACCATATTTTCTATTTCATTTTTTTGAGCAAATGGATATTTGTAGGGTCTTAAATTGGGGGGTTTCTTTCCCAAAAGGAGAGGGATGCTATGATCATTCTCACCTCTAGAGGGAGGTAAGGCAGTGGGTACCTCAAATACCTTTGGATACTTTTCCAAAATAAGTTGTCGGCTAGGAGGAACTACCTGCAAGGCTTGTTCAATGACCTGGATGGCATTAAATTGAGCAATCACACCATGGTACCCTTTCTTCAACAATTTTTCCATCATGTGAGAGTTGATGATTTCAGGATAGCCCACTTGGAGATCTCAAAGGGAATAGGATTGAGCCTCGTGGTGAAAGCTCATATATACTATTGATAATCCATTGTGATTGGTCCCAAAGTGTGAATCCATTCCACTCCCAATACAATATCACAACCACCCATGGAAATAAATAAAATGTGGGTTTTCAAATGATAATCACCCATTTGGAGTTTGATATTTTCACAATGGCCCCCACACTTCATAGTGCCCCTATTGGCAATGATAATTTGAAAATTAGAAACATGGCAGACAAAGAAATGTAGATGTTGGACTTATGGTTTGACCCAGGTTCTACCTTAGTTATCCAACAAAATCCTTATCACCATCATCCCTTATGGTAAACCAGAAGGCTACACCGCACATAGAGTGCACAACGCAGTCTCACCCAAGATGGTTTATGGGGGACTGTAGGACACACGTGTCTGCAATCATGGAAGGGATTGGGAGGATGTTATTTCTTACTTCTTATTCCTACCAACCATGCATTCTATTATAATATCTATCAGATCGATTCATTCATTCATTCATATGCATACGTATTCTAGTTTGTGTTGTAAATAAACCATCCATTCATCTATCTAACCATTCAATAATAATTGCAGAAATAGTAAAACATTAAAAAACATTGCACACATAGTTTTATTGTGGTTCTCCCCCTTGGGGCTACATCCAGAAAGATCTTTTTCTTCTTTATTATTCATCAAAATAGCACTGCAAACATTACATCATAAAATAATGGAGAGTAGTGAGGCATACCAATGTCGCACCAAGCTCCACATATTGCAACCTGAACCTCAGCTACATCTCTAGATTGACTCCATTTGAGCTCCACAACACTCAAAACAGACTTCAACTCCCAAAATTTTCTTCATACCAAAAATAGACTTAGACTCAGATTCTTACTCAAGATTAAATTAGATTCGATCAGATCATAAATTACAAAAATGGGTAAAACCCCTTAAAATACCTCCCAAAACCCTAACCCTAACATGGCTAGGTTTGTCCACATTTGCATCTAATTTCCGCAAATCTTGTTGCACACACTAGTTTTCCTAAAAATATGGAACGCTCCTCATTTGTTGTGTTGTTCTCCCAAAAATTCCTGCTCCAACAGACCCCCAACACTAACATGTGTCTCATCCCGAGCCACTCAACCTTAGTGCACCTTCTGCAGTGCTACCTCCAATGCATGAAACTTTTTTTCTAAGGTTGTCACTTTCGCCTTGGCATGTGTTCTCTTTTCTGCTAGTGTCTCCAACTCCTATGTTGTCATGTGATAGACTTCTTTTTTTTCTGCTAGTGCATGTTCCCATCTTCCTTTCTCTATTTGGAGCTTGTTTATCGTTCATTTGGCTTGTTACTAAAAGGGATCCAACCGAGCCTACCTTGCTTGTTTCTCCTCCTACATAGTCTTTACCTCTACTTGCAAGTTTTTCAGCTCCTGCATGGCATTCATTCTTAGGGATATGTCCCTAGTATTAGGCCTCTTATTTAAGTCATAAACTACGACGTTCAGTTTTTCCTCCCTCTACTCCAGTTGCTAGATATTTTCATCCTCTTCTAGGTTGGTCCAAATATGCACAGTCATGTTATACAGTTCTACCACTTCTTTCACCTCCTGTTTTATACTCTCTACGTGTGCAGTAGCCTATTTTCCTTAATTATGGATGTGTGCTTTGAGTTAACTTCTTTGTTAACTCCATTATTTCTTCTTTTTATCTCTCCATTGTATCTCTCCATGGTCTGCGCAATCTGTTGTATATTTTCTACTGTTGTAACTTCTTATGCTTGTGAGTAGTCTGGTATGTTCATGTATACCTCTAGAAGATTTTTCTCTAAATTATTTGTGTGTTGCTTCTCTTCTTCCTTTTCTAGTGTGATCTTCTCACATGCCACTTGAAAAATATCCTTCACCTCACAGTCGATCTCTAGGTTGGTAGCATTCTCTCTAGCTCTAGAATGTACTTTCTGCATTACACTCGCTTGTAGTCCATATAGTGCCTTCATAGGTACGTTCACTAGAACAAACTCCAGATGATTGACGTCCTTTATTGGTATTTGTATTGTATTTTCATCCATATCCAGAATCTCTGGTGTGACCTTAAATCTGTCACTGCTTACTACTACTATCTTCCTGGTCTCTTATTGCTCTTTCTACACATATGTTTCATGTTCTTTTTTGTCTATTGCATTGTTGAATGATGCGTTGTATTTACTTGTAGTCTATGTAAGATGTCATGTACTTCTACTATTTTTTCCATGATTTCTTCCCTTTGTGCCTCTGTTGTGCGTACTACATCCTCTCCCCTGTCTTGAACTTTTTTTGCAACCAACTCTACATCATCTTTTTTAATAGTGATGATTGGAGGGTTCTTGTGATATTTCATCTTTTTTCTTATTTCCGCCTCATGTGTTCATGTTCTCTTCTTTGTTGGGGTTTAGTTCTGCACCTCATTTTTCTTCTTTGTTTCTTCCCCATCTTGTGCCTCCTTTGGGTGAGATTTATCTCCCTTCTCCCCATCCCCTTTTACCTCTGTCCTTGACACTATCTCCTTCTTTCTTGGCTTCTTACTAGTTGTGCTACTTCCTAAAGCTTGACCGTGCTCTGTGGCCTTCCTTGTACTATATGTTGGACTTCTTGTATTTTTGGATGTTCCTACTTCTGTTGGCTCCTTAGGTTTTTATCCTTTATTTTTTGTTGTTGGAACCTTCCATTGTGTAGGCCAATCTTTCACAATCTAGTCTACTTCTTCATGTGTGGTGCAATATCTTATTTCCATCCACTTCTTCTTTGGGTCCCTTTTGGCCTAGATCCACAAACATATTGAAGATTTGAAATTGGAAATCCCTTTATTTCCTTGAACCACTTCAATGGGGATCCTACAGACATTGGTTTTCTTCTGCTTCATATCCTCCAAGAAAATGGAAAATACCATGTTGTTAGCCTGTTGGTTCCTGGGGTATTTTTCCTGCCACAAATTTTCATAGTGTGTTTCATAGTATTTCCCCTTCATGTCTAGAATAGATGAAAACTTGGGCTCCTTCCATCCCACCAATACTATCAGTATTAGCAACCATGAGTAATGAAATTATGCTCCATTATCCTATGTGTCTCTGCAATCTATCAGAAATTGGTTCAACAAGTATGGTTCCCAGTTGAAATCTACACCCTTTGCACACTTCACAGCTACTATTATAACTCTCTATGGGGCTTCTTCCTTTCTACACTTTCTCAACAAATTTCAAGCCATCGAATTTCTGGAAAACTTTGTTGCCTAGTCGTTGATATCCTTGATTATTAGTCCTTGGGTTCCCCTAATTGTCCTGAAATGTGCTTTTACTTCCTTTGCAATCTCTTTATCCCTCGCTTTATTGTCCAAATAGTCCTATGGCTTTACCCCACTGATCGGTAACCCTTTGATCTTTTCTATGAGATCCATGTCTATGGGGACCCACCTGTCCATCCACGGGATACCTCCATGTACCCTGGATAATATTTTTTTCACATAAAGGCCACATTTGTACCACACCTAAAAAGCAGTATGTCCAATAGATTCATAAAGCCTGAGTTGTAGAGACCTATAACCCACTACACGTGCTCCAAAATAGGTTTCCCTAATGTTTCTACCTCCCCTCTGTTCTCCAAGTACACTTCCTGTGCAAATTAAATAAACTTTTCTTTGTCAGTTACATAGTGATCTGCATACTTGAGCTTCGTCACCTTCCCTAGCATGTCTTCTACTATGACTAAAACATCTGGAAGATGAGGTAAAGTAATTTACATTGTTCTTGGTGATTTCCTCTTTTCACCTGCAGATAGGTTTTATTTTGCGTATTTGTCCTCAGGTTATTCTTCATCTTCTCCCTCTATTTCCTGTTGTCCTATAATGTCTTCGACCAAAACTTCATATGCGATGGATTTTTTCTTTTGTTTGTCCATTTCCCCCATTTCTATAGGGTTTTCGGAACTAGGGTTCGCACTGTGGTTAGGGATTTCCATGTGTCAACCCACTTGCACATGTTCATAGGTTGATATTTTTTCCTCTTTCCTGGTGGGACTGATGGATTTGGTCTCTAATGTTATCAAGTCCTCTAACTCCATAAACTTCTATGGTTCTTCCATTCTTTCCTTCAGTCTTCCTAATTGTCGGATTACTCATAGAAATCGACTGGTAGTGCCAAATTTTGGGGGTGCCATCTTCCTATTCTTACACACAATCAATTGACTTCTCCTCTTCCTCAACCACCCTTTTCTCGTGATCTAAAGTACTCATTTGCTCAAAAATTTCTAAGTGTCTAAATTTTATGTGCTTTTCCCTTTTTATAAACCTGGTCATTAATGTTTTGTCTTGTTTTTCACTTTTTTCGGTTATTTGCACTGTGTCTAATTTTCCTGTGCAAAGTCCTCCAAATTATGTCGCACCAATTTTTGTGCACTTTCATATCTTTCTCTCACTTGTTCCTCCTAATTACTTCTTTTTGGATGTTTCATCATTTTTTTGTTTCTATCTTTCATTTTCTTCTTTTGGCTCCTACTATTTACAATATGTACAAGTCTACCTATTATGCTACAATTATTGAGAGTTAGTTGTTCGACTATCCCTATACAGTTTCAGTCGACTACCATTCACCATTCCTTGCACTTCTTTTCCTGTTAAGTCTTGCAGTTGTAAAACACCTCCATCTGTGACATAATTTAGCTTATATGGACCTAGCCAATGCATTTTGAGCTTCTCTGGGTGATACAAAAACTTACTATCATAGAGGAGAACCAAATCTCCTTCTGATCTAAAAATAGAAGGCTAACTTGTTATGGTATGCAAGCACCCTCTACCTCATGAAATTAAACCTTAACAGGACCTTGCTTCATGTGATAATTTATGCAAGATGGTTTATGTGTTAAGTTCTTGGTTCTTCTTTGCAAAGTTCATGTGTGAGGAAAGGTTCTTTTAACTGATAAAATATGTGTTATAAACCAATGTACAGCCATATAAAATGCAACAAATAACACATCAAAAACACAACAATACCAAGATGATAAAGGAGTTCACCCCTCTCTGGGCTACGTCTCCTTGAGCCTCCTTCAATGGACTTGGCTCCTTGGGATTAGTTTTTCAAATGCTCTTTACAAGATTCTGCTCAACTCCAATGGATTTACAGACTGTACCATTGGGTTCATAATACATAAAAACCCCAAAAATGACTGTAAAAACTCTGCAAATGGACAATGGCTCATCCAACAATGACCTCTTCTACATGTGACCTCCAAGCTTCCCTGAACTTGAATGAGGAAAAAATACCTGTAGAAGTCCTCCAATGGATCTGAAACCTATCCCAATGTGTTCAGAACATAATAAACAGTCAGAAATGACTATTCAGTCTCAGAAAATGAATATGTCTTATCAGAGCAATGCCTCAAACAATGAGGGCTTTAAGGCTCCCTAGAGCTTCCTCAACCTTCAATGGTTAAAAACCTGCATAAGGTGTCTTCAAATTCCTGTGAAAACCTCACCAATGGACTCAGAACGTCCAAAAACCCCTAGCTGGGCTTTTACAGCACCTGATTTGGTCAAAAACTCATCAAGTTATGCTTGCTGCCATTTTTTCCTTTTCCAAGCTCTGTTACAGGCTCGCCATATTGCACCTCCAGAAGACTGAACCTAGCTCCGAGCGTTTTCGCGTGCCTAAACCCAGCACCCACGCGCGTTCCGAAAATGGTGCAATATGTCGAACAGTTACCCGGAATCAAGCCCCCAAGAACGTAGGTGTTGGGCGCATGGGGCCATGTGGCCACATTCCCCGCGCAAAAATAGGCACCCGTTTCCAAGTTTAACCCGAGTTTGACAAGTGGCGGGAAAAAAGGTTGGTGTGACCGTTTAAAAACCCAAAACTTAAAATCCCGCACGCATTGTATTTTGTTCACATGCCAATATATAAAACTACGGGTGTGAACCATGATTTTAAAACGCGCGTTCAACGCATCGGAGCAATGGTCAAGGTTACCACAATGGAACCCTGCTATATACACCAACCGGCGGCATAAATATATAACACATATGTTCACACGCCACAATGTAATGGTATAAACCCCCGTTGGTTACACGGCATATTCCATAACCGGGGCATTTAAATAAACCGCGCGTGATATGTATGATCACATGACATTCCAACGATCATGGTCATGGTTTTAATCGCCACCCATTTACATTCGCGCCCGTATATAAGTTATGGACATATGTATTGTGAGCTGACCGAGGGTTGGGGCTAAGCCCCAACCCTAACCCCCGCCGTATAATATACAATGCCAATTCAAATAGCTTTTAAACCATATCCCATACAAGAAACATGAAGTGGCGCGTTGGTAAGTGGATATTTGTAAAATCTTTGTATAAAGGGAGGAGGTCCGGGGGTCGAACCCCGCGGCCTCCATAATTTTTAATAAAACACACAACAACAACAACCTATAAATGGGTGCCACGTGGCAGCCCTTCATTGGGCCACGTGGCACCTTTCAACTTGCCAGAAAAACGCCACGTGTCGCAATACAATTCGTCCAATTGTAACCAATCACTGAATGCCACGTCACCTGCCA
>JASDQU010372217.1:50519-60989 GCA_032191745.1 Picea mariana | reverse complement strand
AGAACTCAGTACATCCCAGTACTTGTTGTACTTTCTCCTTCAAATTTTGTGTTGTTACTCCACTTGTTGTTACTCACTATTACTCTGTTGCAACTCCCTATAACTCTACTACAACACTTTCTGTAACTCTGTTGCAACTCAATATAACTATGTTGTAACTCTGCTGCAACTCAATATAACTATGTTGTAACTCTGTTGCAACACTATGCTATAATTGTACTTTCTCCTTCGAATTTTTTGTTGTTACTCACTATTACTCTACTGCAACTCACTATAACTCTGCTGCAACACTTTTTGTAACTCTGCTGCAACTCACTATAACTATGTTGTAACTCTGCTGCAACACTATGTTGTAATTGTACTTTCTCCTTCGAATTTTGTGTTGTTACTCCACTTGTTGTTACTCACTATTACTCTGTTGCAACTCGCTATAACTCTGCTACAACACTTTCTGTAACTTTTCTACAACTCACTATAACTATGTTGTAACTCTGTTGCAACTCACTATAACTATGATGTAAGTCAAATGTAACACTATGCTATAACTGTACTTTCTCCTTCAAATTTTATGTTGTTACTCCACTTGTTGTTACTCACTATTACTCTGTTGCAACTCACTATAACTCTTCTACAACACTTTCTGTAACTCTGTTGCAACTCACTATAACTATGTTGTAACTCTGTTGCAACACTATGCTGTAATTGTACTTTCTCCTTCGAATTTTGTGTTGTTACTCCACTTGTTGTTACTCACTATTACTCTACTGCAAATTTCTATAACTCTACTGCAACACTTTCTGTAACTCTACTGCAACTCACTATAACTATGCTGTAACTTTGCTGCAACACTATGTTGTAATTGTACTTTCTAGAGATAAATAAGCAACTGACCGCTCACACATTTTTGTTCCTTCTCACTAAAAACATACCCCTTCATCGGATTCAATCCTTGTACCAACCCAATTCGACGTTGCTTCAACAATTAACCTCTGGATTTCACCCAAAACTAGGGATTTTCTTCCAATTTCAAGTGCTCCCCAACCTTACACAAGTCAAACTCTATAACTGTGAATTTATAAAATTCATGGCTTCATGTGCTTGAATAAAAATCCAATTTTAAGGAATTAAACAACTATTCCCACATTCACTATATTCATAACTTTTTCCCAATTATACACCTTAAGGAACTTCCTGTAACGTTACATCTTGAATTATCCTTCTAGGAGGAAATCGCAATCCATGCCTTGATAGAGGAACAAATGATTGTAATAAATATGGGTAGTGTTCAAATTGATAGTTTGAGAAGAGAGTTTGAGGGAATACCTTCAAATGAGGAAATCTTGGCCATTGCCATTGATTTAGTTTTTCAATANTATTTTGTGTTGTTACTCCACTTGTTGTTACTCACTATTACTTTGTTGCAACTCACTATAACTCTGCTGCAACACTTTCTGTAACTCTGTTGCAACTCACTATAACTATGTTGTAACTCTGCTGCAACACTCTGTTGTAACTGTACTTTCTCCTTCGAATTTGGTGTTGTTACTCCACTTGTTGTTACTCACTATTACTCTGTTGCAACTCACTATAACTTTGCTGCAACACTTTCTGTAACTCTGCTGCAACTCACTATAACTATGCTGTAACTTTGTTGCAACACTATGTTGCAACTGTACTTTCTCCTTCGAATTTTGTGTTGTTACTCCAAGGAGGCTACAATAAACAAGTTCGAGAAATGGTCTTAAGATATCATCCATAAATATTATAAGTGTTGTCATAGTATTGTGTAATATAAATTGCATAATGACTCACTCATGCAATCCATGTGTTTTTTTGAAAGTAATATTCCAAATTATTCTTTGTGTATATTGTCATATTGGTATCCTTACTTCTAATCCAACTTCATGATAACACATGCTTACAATATTTGGTTGATTAGTGCTTTGATTATTTGTAGGGGATATATATATTACAATATATTACAATATTACAATATTACAATGTAATAGTAATGCCATATTACAATATTACAATGTAATAGTAATGCCATATTACAATGTAATATGGCATTACCATATTACATTATAATATGGCATACAATATGGTATACCATATTTGATGTAATTTTTTTTTTTTAAACCTAAAGTCATCGTGGCAATATTGACACAAGTTCGTTAGAATTTGCCATGAATATTTGTCACATATACAGCATGTGCGTCGTAAGTTATTGGCTTGACATAACTTTTTGTCCCAATTGCGATGAAGTTTCGTCATAATTGCCACATTTACTCGTTTTTATTGTGACGATAGTTTGTCGTAATTGTGACGATGCATAGGGTTAACTGATATTGAATGTGGTGACACGTGGAGAGCTAATTTCATCGATGTTTCCATGCACACTTGGATCGTGGATATAGCGACGAAATTATTTCAACAAAAAAAAATCTCGGCTTTCGTGGAAATTGCAATGGATAAGTGTGGTAATATCAACGAAAAACCATCGCAAATTTGCTCATATGTACTAGTGTGAGAAGTTCAAGAACAAGACAGAACCTCACGAGTACTAGAAGAATAAAAGTAGTTCGATATTCAAGAAAAAGAGATTTAAACCCTTAATATTTAAGAACTATGGGAAGGGTTATAAGATGATCCTTCCTACTAAAAATGTATACCAGAAAATTTTTCCTTATTAGAGTGGAAATAAACCCTTTGGAGCAGCCTCGGGTAAGACTGATAACACAAAGAGAGAACCCTTGAAATGTTGGGGTTGTGGAGAAGAACATCTATTGAGAGACTGCCCATATAGGAAACATAACAGTAGGAGAGTCTACAATGTCCAAGAGGCCACCACAGTCAATGATGTGGCTAGGAGAATGACACAGATCAATGAATCCTTTGACAATAGACAAGTCAACCACCAAGATTTAGTGGTGGATATGGAAGGTATGATAGCCAACCATCTAGTTTACATTTTAATTGACTCTAGTTCTAATTTGAGTTATGTTTCCCCTCAAATTGTTGATAAATGTAAATTACAACAAGTCAAACATGTTGAATCATGGCTAGTACAACTAGCCACTAGAACCAAAAGGAAAGTAACAGAGGCCATACCAGCATGCCAATTCGTTATGAGTGGATTTCCCACCCAAGAGACCCTAAAAATACTTCCTTTAGAATCTTATGACCTACTGATTGGAAAGGACTGGTTGGATTCCCATAAAACCAAGTTGGATTGTTACAATAAAACTTTGGAGTGTGAAAATGAAGAAGGGAGAAAGGTAACCCTACAAGGGATTCAAAATCATGTCTTAGTGAGAAAAATATCAACCCTTTAGGTGAAGAAGTATTGCAGAAAAGGATGCCCTTTATATGCAATACAAATGTTGGACTCCGTTGAGAACAAAAAACCAAGCCTAGAAGACCATCCCATATTAAGAGAGTATAAATATGTGTTCCTAGAAGAGGTACCAGATCTACCTCTAAGAAGAGATATTGACTTTTCAATAGAGCTTGCACCAGGAGCGGTGCCAATGTCCAGAACACCCTATAGAATGAGTACACCAGTGTCGGTTGAGCTCAAGCTACAGCTAAAGGAAATGATGGACAAAGGCAACATTTGTCCTAGTGTGTATCCATGGGGAGTATCAACCTTGTTTGTGAAAAAGAAGGATGGCACACTTAGGTTGCGCATAGACTATAGGAAACTCAATAAGATGACAATAAAGAATAAGAATCCCTTATTGAGGATCAATGACTTGTTTGAACAATTAAGGGGTGCTACCATTTTCTCCAAGATTGACTTGAGGTCTGGATACCATCAGGTCCGAATTAAGGATGAGGAAATCCACAAAACAACCTTTAGGACAAGATATGGTCACTATGAATTTGTGGTGGTGCCATTTGGGCTAACCAATGCACCAACCACTTTTATGTGCATAATGAATAATGTACTCAGTAAATTCTTAGATAGATTTGTATTGGTTTTTATTGGCGATATCCTAACTTATTCTAAGAATAGGAAAGAGAATGAAGAACATATTAAGATAGTACTTCAAGTACTAAGAGAACATCAACTCTATGCTAAGTTTAGTAAGTATGACTTTTTTGAGAAACAAGTCCATTACTTAGGCCATGTTATTTCTAAAGAAGGGGTGGCAATTGATCATGAAAAGATCAAAGCCATTATGGATTGGCCTACCCCAAAGGATGTATCTGATATCATATCGTTTATGGTCCTAGAAGGATACTATAGGAGGTTCATAAAAGGATTCTGTAAAATTCGTTTCCCAATCACTTCCCTTCAGAAAAAGGGAGTTAAATTATTTTTGGCATCAAAATGTGAAGAGAGATTCCAAGAGCTAAAATACCTTCTAACAAATGCACCTGGGTTGAAGATTGCAGACCCAAACAAGGACTTCCTTGTGTGTACAAATGCATGCAAGGAAGGACTCAGAGGAGTCCTTATGCAAGAAGAACATGTAATTTGCTATGAATCCATAAAATTGAATGAGAATGAAATCAATTATGTGACCCATGATCTAGAATTAGCTTCCATAGTGCATGCTTTGAAAATGTGGAGGCACTACCTCCTGGGTAGGATATTTGTGCTTATGATAAACCATTGTGGGTTGAGATATCAGTTTTATCAACCAAATCTCAATGGTAGAAAATATAGATGGATGGCTCTCCTTAGTGATTTTGATTTTGAAATCAAACATATCAAAGGAAAGGAAAATAGGGTGGTTGATGCCCTTAGAAGAAGTGTGAAAGTGATTCACCTGAAAACTGTAAGAACCTATGAAACGGATGTCAGGGAGAGAGTCAAGAGTGCACAAGAAACAACAACATTTTTCGAGACTATAAAATCATACTTAGAACAAGAGCCCACGGGGCTGAAGTATGAAGGTTATCAAATGTTGAATGATGGCATGCTAACTTACAAAGGTAGGTTGTATATTCTGAATTGTGACAACTTGAAGAGGTTTATGCTGGATGGACTACACAAAATGCCATACACTAGTCATCCTGGTTATCAGAAAATGATCACAGCCACTAGGAAATAGTTTTATTAGCCAGGAATGAAAAAAGGACATAGATGATTACGTAGCTAAATGTCTAGAATGTCAGCAGGTTAAGGCAAAACACCATCATCCAACAGGGATGTTATGGACCTTACCAATTCCATAATGGAAATGGGAAACCATCTCCATGGATTTCATCATAGTATTACCAAAATCGGTGAAACTGAACGATGCCATCATGGTAGTGGTGGAAAAATTGAGCAAGGCTGCTCACTTCATTCCCGTCAAGTCAACTTGCAAGGCAACATATATTTCTTATATTTTCATGAAAGAAATATTTAGGCTACATGGCATGCCTAAGGAGATCATATCTGACAGAGATATGAAATTTACTTCAAGATTTTGGAAATCTCTGTTTGCTGGTTTTGAAACTAAATTGTTATTTAGTACAACTTATCACCCTCAAATTGATGGACAAATAGAGAGAGTAAACCAAGTGTTAGAGGACATGTTAAGGATGCATGTAATTCATTAGACTAAGAAGTGGGAAGACTACCTACCTGTGGTATAGTTTTCCTACAACAATGACTATCAAGAGTCATTGAAGATTAGCCCTTTTGAGGCCCTCTATGGTAGACAGTGAAAGATTCCAATCAGCTGGGATAACCCAGTAGACATAATTACAATTGGACCAGATATGCTAAAATAAATGGAATAGAAATTACTTTAGATAAAGAAGAATCTGAAAGTGGCTTAGGATAGACAGAAAAGCTATGCAGATAGAAACAAGACTCCTAGAGATTTCAAAATAGGGGATCATGTGTATCTCTGAGTTAGACCTAAGAAAAACTCCTTGAGAATGGGAACTTGAGCCAAGATAGAACCTTTGTATTGTGGACCTTTTGAAATTTTGGATAGTATGGGACAAATAGCCTATAGATTAGTGCTTCCTCCCATAATGAAGGCACATAATGTTTTCCATGTTTCATTATTGAAGAAATATGTACATGATTCTAATCATATAATTGACTGGTATGTGATTTAGGTGGAACCAGAGGGATAATTCCTGCCAGAACCCCAATGCATAATAGAAAGGAAGGAAACCCCATTCAAGAACAAAACCATTGCACAAGTCAAGGTGCAGTGGAAAAATTTTGGCCCAGATGAGGCTACATGGGAAATGGAGGATGCCATGAAACAAGCATACCCATTTTTTTTACTTTTGTACATACATAACACATTGGAAGATAGAACATCGAGGAAAATAATCCTTTAAGGGGGAGGGGATTGTAATACCCCTATTTCCACCAGTTTATAAATATAACTATAAAATGGCCAAGAGACTATGGAAGACTAAATATGTGTGAATGTTGGATTTGATAAACCTTTTTGTATAAAAGGCCAATGTATGTATCTTTTGTTATTAATAGAAAATGGATAAGTGTTGCATAACTGCTGAAGAGGGGGTTTTCTAAGATAGACCATGATGTTATGAGAGATATGGTGAGGGGAACCAAAAATTATTGAGATGACCCCCCACCAAAACAGTACCTTACTGGATTTAATGACTCAGACTCAAAATAGTCCTCTAACCCAGAAATGAATTACCAATCAGACTGGTAGCTGGAAGAGTCCTCCTCAAAATTTAATGAGGAGATGGGGAAGAGTACCCATCTACAAGACTTCCAGACATGACCATGAGCTGGGGATTCAAACCCATGCAACCTTGTTGAGGAAGACAAGAAAAGAAGTAATTCGTGGGCATAGACAAATCTGCGCGAGTGAGTAGAGTCAAAATACCAATCTCGAGAAGAGAAAAGAGCGCTTGCAGCTCTCTGGTTCGATGAATAACTGATAAATAAGCTCATTATAGGTGCAAGAAGTGGCTGACAAGGATGACGAGTGACTATGGAAGTACTCGTCCAGACTTCCTTGCTTGGTACAGAGAAAACCAGTGGCCAAGATCCCGTGGGAGGAGGAGAGTAACCTTCGTCTTTGACTTTCATTAAGCAAGAAGAAATAGTCTCTCTGAGAGCATCGTGTTCTAGCTTAGGGGTGGACAATGGTAAATTCGTCAAGAGTGGTTGTGCCTATGGTTGGGTGAAAACAGGCACCCCTTTCAGCAGCCACTTCACGAATTCTGGTTTTTTGATAAGTATTTTCATACTCTGTGTATTAAGATGGAAATGATGATCGAAGATATTTATATTTCTATGACTGAGTTTTTTATTGAATGTTTAAGGTAGAAATATGTATTGTCTCTATGTGAACCTATGCTTTTTAATGGTCTTATACTTTCCTCATCTTAGCAACAATGGAGCTATGGTATGTAAGTTTGCAAGAATGTTGGGGAAGGATTTGTTGGGATGCTTAAGTCTTGTCGATCTCTAGAATCTACCTTCATGGGAATACTAAGTTCAAACCCTATGGAAGGAGGGCGCCTCCTTCAGAAATTTCACTCAAGTGACTAAGGGCTCATGCTCCTTTCCTTAACCAATTCTCGACTAATAGATTAGCACATATCCCATGAAGATTTTTCGGAAGACCCAAATGACCAAGGTATGGGAACCCTGCGCTAGGCCCAAGAGGAGCTAAGCCTTGCTGACTTCAAAACTCTGGAATGTTACGAAATTACCAAGTCATAAACCAACTGAAGGAAACTGGTTTCTACGGTTACCCTCGAGGTTGACTGGTGCCTGGAAGTTTCCCTAACTATGGCAGATAAACCTACCCCACCGTTAAAACTTGATCCATTTATCTATTGCGTGGTAACATGAGCCGCAGATCCAAGGATATTTGGGAGTCCCCTTGGTCATTGGATCTACACGAGGTAACTTCAGCGAAGTCTCACTTCGAGAGAACAAATATGTTATAGCATCAAAATCCCCGAACACTGAAGTTACGAAGTGATGAGAGCCGTGGATCTGGGGAGTTCGTTAAGAACCCCTCTTAACCATCTGATGATCTAGGGGAGTGACCTGCTTATGGTACTTTAGCGAATTCGTACTTCAAGAGAGTGGAGCGACATAATTCTGAAACCCCCAAAGGATGGAGTTGCAAAGTAACGAGAACCGTACATCTAGGCATCCTTTGGGATCTTCCTTGGCTATTGGATTTATTCCAAGGTCAGTCTGACAATGACCACTCTGGAAGAAAGGGGTTGGTAAGCGAGTGGAGCAATCGAATGTTGAATTCATGAAGTGATAAGAGCCATATATTTGAGGACGTTTCGGGATATCCCATGACCGTGAGATCTATACTATGGTCAACCTGATGTTGACCACTCTAGGAGCAAGGAGGAAGTCACACCACAGATCCCCTAAATGCCAAAGTTACAAAGTAATGGAGGCCGTAGATCCAAGGGTTACGTGGACACACCTTGATTGTGATATTGAAGGGCTTGGAAGGCGATCATTTTGTGGTGATGTGGCATGTTGACGTCACCCAAGGTGATGTCGACCCACATTTGATGTGCCACGTGTCACCTAGATTCATACATTTCACAGACCCTATGTACCCATTAAAATGTGACACGTGTCACCCCCTATAGGGGCCACATGTCATCTTTTCCTTTTCGCGTGTCACCCCTGGCACTTTTTACTTGGCCCATTTGGTGAGTGGAGTGCTTGGGACCCACCTGTTCTTATGTCCACATTTAGCATGTCTCCACGTGTGAGGGTGGATGCTTCGAGAGTCTGGAACTTTAGAACTCTGGAGGTTTGGGATGTAGTGTCAGGGATAAACTAAAAGGCCCGAAGGATGGAGCCACATGGAGAGATTTTGGGACTTTGGGAGTCCAGGAATTCAGGACTTTGGAGAACGTGCACACAGAAAGAAAAATGTATGTTTATCACTAAAGCGTCGAATGTCTAATTCTCCTATAGCCTATGTGTTATATGAGGATCAAGTCCTGTCATTGGTTTGGACAGTGGATGGACCTTGCCTGCGGGAGGTAGGAACCTAGAGATGGTACGAATGAGATGGACCCACGTGGGCGCCACGTGGCCCTTAACTATTAACACCCGAAGAACTTCGGGAGGTCATAATCTGCAAACTAGAGGTCAGATTAGAGCCTGGTAGCAGTTGTTAGAAAGCTACGGGAGAGTAGAAGAGGATGAATACCTTGGGCAAAGGATTCGAGAAGATTACAAGAAGTAAAAATTTGACTCCCCATCCCTAGAAATGGTAATTAGGGGTCGAGTGTGTTACACCATTCCTAAGGATTTAGAGGAAATTCCATATACCATTGGAAAGGTATCTGAATAATATTTCCAACCATATAACCTATTCTCTAATTTGAGCTAGGTATCCATAGTAAAAAATCGTTCAAATATAGGGTATCCAAACTGAGCATGAAAAATCGAAAAACAATATTTCCAACAATCTCCATCTTGCAATATTTATCGTCGACATTTTTGGTCTCCCCCTATTTTTGACATCAACGAAAACAATATTTCCAACATAGAATTGAATGGATGTTCGTTTAACAATTATGGACGACTATTGGTGATTTACTAGTCGTAATAAGACATAGGCATTATCAAGTAAATGCCTTACGATGTAATTAATAACTAGCAATTGCACATGAAGGTGAAAAAAGTATGTCATTATAAGGTAAGGTAAACTAAATTCATAATTTTTTATTTTTTAATTTAGTTAGGTAAGCTAAGAACAATGTGATCATACAAACACAGATAGTGTTGCATTCTTAGAAATGGCTATGTCAAACATGTAATTGGAAATGTCAAAAATCATAAAAATCATCACTCTACCCTAGAGATAGAAACTTTGGTGCGATGTGACATATCACATGGAAGATATGTGATAGACCATAAAGGAGAAAAACGCTTATCTCATGAGATGTGAAAAAATAAAAATTGATTTTCTGAATGATTTGTTGCACAAGTGATAGAGCGGTGTTTGGTACGAATCCCATAAAAACATAAGTTAAATCCTCATAATGAGAAAAGTACAAAATCGAAAGAACTACATTGATATTCTCATTGGAATTAGGATTGTTGAGATGGACTTTGTACACATGTTGAAATATTGGAACCATGGTATGAGGAAGAGGTCATGAACTTTGCCTCAAAACCATGGTCCTTTGATGACCTTCCTATGTTTCATAATTGAAACTAGATACAATAATGAAACTTTCGAAGAAAATATTTACCTCATGATGTGGTTTATTTTGTTCCATTTGGAATAAATATTTGATAATAATTGTAAATGATGGAACTACCCATTGAATCTACATGAAGGTATTTTCATTTCAATTATTGATGAGCACATTAATCAATGATGAATCACTAAATATGTAACACACAATGTCTCCTAATTTCTCCACAATGAAAGATAGTGATCAAGGAGCCCTGCAATTTAATAGTGCATATATGTTTTGGAATAAAGATCTCTAAAAGAACAAGGATTCAAATATTTACTACTATCA